>JAOTQY010000045.1:24911708-24923135 GCA_026413445.1 Dolichallabes microphthalmus
GGCATAATAAAAATATTACAAAATATAGAAATATAGAGAAAAAAAATAGAAATTTGTAAAATTTGAAAGTGTATATATAATTATTTTGGTTTGTCATGTAATACAAAAATGTTTACACTAAAGAAATATTATAAAGAAATATGTTAATCACTCACTCATCGTCTATACCGCTTTATTCTGTCTATTTCAGGAGACTTGGGGCACGAGGTGGGGTACACCCTGGACTGGGTGCCAATCCATCACAAGGCACACACATACACATGGGCAATTTGAGAACTCCAATTAGCCTAATCTGCATATCTTTGGACTGTGGGAGGAAACCACAGAGGGAACCCATCAAGCACAGGGAGAACATGCAAACTCCATGCACACCGAGACGGTAATCAAGCCTGGCCGGGAATTGAACCCAGACCCAGAATTTTATTGCAACATAAGCAATATAAAAACATTCACGTTGTATATCAAAACGATTGCATAAAGAAATACTGATAAAAATGATGATACAAACATTCATATTTCGTTATTATTTTAGTTCAGAGAGATCAGATCAAAGTAACCTCGGATTGCGAGTAACACGGTTTGCGAGTGTTCCGCAAGACGAGCAAAGATTTTTCATACATTTTGACTTGAAAAACAAACAAGTTTGGTATCATGTACTGTATCACGCATGCGCTTCATGTTTTGACGCTGAGCGTCACGTCATCACAACTGAGCCAATGTTTTTTCTCGCTCTTGCACTGCGGAATTGTGGGTAATCGTCTCCCCTGCTTGATCTTAGTGCACGCGTCTCTCACTAGTATAATCAACATCCGTGCATGCGTGTACTGTTTACTATAACACTGTGACCACATGTTAAGGATCCATTTTTCTCCCTCTCTGTTTCAGCCTGGTGTTATGTGTGCGTGTGAGCGCGTAATTTGACACTGCTCTGTCGCGATTCTTTTCAAAGGTAAAGTACAGGTTCATTTGTTGGTGTGAAATTCAAATAAGGGAGGAGAAAAGTTTACTATGTATGATGAGAAGGGGAGACGGGAAGGGCTGAAAGTAAGAGTCCCCTCTTACTTTAGCTTCACACACATACACAAACACACACACACACAGTGCCTGCGCGCATAAACGGAATCACTTATCTGACAGGATTTATTTGTGCTTTTTAAAGGTAAATTGCAGGTTAATTTGTTTTATTTTTATTTTTGTATTTATTTTTGGGGCTGTGGAACAAATAATTTGTGTTTCCATTATTTCTTATGGGAAATGTGCTTTGATTTATGAGTGTTTTGGAATATGAGACCCCTTCTGGAGCGAATTATGCTCGTATTCCTAGGTTCCACTGTACATGCATCATAAATGCGTGTAATATGCCAGTACTGTATTATTATAATAGTAATATAATATTTGATCATTAGAAGGATGTAAAATTATGTTGTAATTCTGTACATAGTTTTATACAGATGTGTGTGTGGGGGGGGTGTATTACTCCATATACAGTAGATCCCTATACAGAACAATTACACTGTTACACTCTACTCGATATGGACGGGCGCCTGTCCTGATGAAACCTTGATCTCTTTGATGAACTTGGACGCTTGTTCTCTGTACGGTCGCCGGCTGTCACTGTTGCCATGACAACCACGTCAACGAGTTAAATTATTACATTTAACCTTAATGTCATCACAGTTCAGTGACGGGTATAACACATGGGATTTTTTTCTTTTCAAGTAACTTTGGTTAAGTTACTTGGTCTAGGTTGAATGAAAATACATTCCATTGCATGGAAAACTAAATAACTTTTAAAATGTATGTGCTGAAAATTCAATAGTTGGACTAATATATGTGTAGATCGGTGTAGAAAATGTTTGAGAAAGTTTGCGAGAACTCTGATCTAAACATCTAGAGTGTGAGTTTATCAGCTCGCCGTGTTGCAATGACAGCCTGTTGAAATACGCGTTTGAGAAAAGCGCGGAAGTGCTGATAGCTGTTGAAGAGAGTGAGGAGAGGAGGAGGAGTAGAAAGAAGGAGGGCAGAACTGAAACTGCAGTTACTATAACACACAGTTCTACCGAGTGAGAGAGAGAGAGAGAGAGAGGTGAGCTCGTGCACAATCACGGAAACTCCCGGCAGCGCCACTTCCGCCCACACGAAACATGGCGGCTTCCTTGACCGAGAACCTGGCGGAATATTTAGGTTCGCCCGAACCGGCAGTTCGACTCATTCTTTCAATTTTAATAGGTAAGCATTTTTGTGATCTTCTCGTGTCAGGCTGTAGACGTGTTCCGCTTTATGACCGCGGCGTCACAATTCAATGAAACCCCGTGTGTAAGATCCGATATATATGTGCTGTGTGTGTGTGTGCGCGCGCGCGCTTACTAGCTTCCAGTCCTGCAGGTGAACATGAAAGGCACTGATGAAACACGTGGAGGTCGAGAAGGGCGATGTCACGCTTTCCAACAAAGTCATCCAGAAGAAAAGAAACTCATTCACTCACTCACTCACTCTCTCTGTCACTGCAAGGACGAGTCTGACACTTTAGTTCTGCGTGGCTGTCTAATACTCTTTACCCTTTTCTCACACCTTTTAGTCTGGAGTGTTGACATGCTTTACGTCTCATTGCTGCATCTTGTACGGGTTTGAGATTGTGTGACAGAACAATACTGTAGGACATGCGTTGACTTTGGCCTGACACATGGCCATACATGCTGGTGTATGATCTCAAAAATAGCAGGACACACGTTGTGGACATGGCAACTGACATGTAGTGGGTCGATAGTGTTCTGTTATAGTACAATGCTGGGCCAGTGTAAAAAAAAAAAAAAAAGGCACTTATGAACCATTTTAATGCATCCAATAATGTGTTTCATAGGTTTTTGAAAGTCTTGAATAGTTTTTTTTAAGTTATGTAGAACAAAAGTTTTTTTTTCCTCTTTGCAAACAGGATACTAAATGACGCTTGTCACACAAGGCCACCTGTTGACACATAAATCTGTCAAGTCATAGACTAAATCACCTGATCAGGCCTGTGTTAAGATCTCATTTAGAGGTTTCTCTTGTGCTTCCCTGTGCAGAATGTTTTCCGAACAATTCCTCTGGGATGAGTGTCACTTTGTTTGTTTTTTTAAAAAGATCTGTCCAGTATACAAAGCATGGACATAGGTTTCTCACCTGCCATGCGGAAGGCCCAGGTTTGATTCCCACCCAAACCCCAGCCACTGAATGTAGAAAAATGTGGCTAAAAATGTCTGGATTGCGTCAGGAATGACATTTGGCGTAAAATCCTGTGTCAAGTTGTATGCAGGTCACATGGTCCGGTGTGTCCAGAAGCGTTTTTGTTTTTAATAAGAATTGCAGTAAGACAGTGATGGAATGTGATGAAGCATCAAATTTCCCAGCAAGTATTCTGTTTTTATTTCAATTGCCCTGTCATTTCAATTGCTCTGTCGTTCAGTTGAACATCATACTTCACTGACGGTTAAAATCATACCGCTTTAGTGAAGATTTTTTTTTTCCTCTGGCAGGACTATTATTTCAGCTTTGTGGTTATACCTAAAGTGAAGAGAAGGCATGTCATTTGGTAACTCCTTTAAGACTATTTTACTCCTCCTGTCTAGTTTCAATATTTTTGGCAGTTGTTCACTGTACAGATTTGTGAACTTAATTAAAGTTCAATAGAAGTGCACAGAGGGTGTAATTTATTAAATGGCTCAGTATGCCATCAGGTTTGATGCTCGGGAGTGACTCTTACATCACACCATCGCTCCATACTGGGTGTTGCCTACATGAGGAGGTAATAGATTCTTATTTATCTATCTCTGAAATCTAAAACTCATGTCTGGAATGATTATGCAACTTTTAGTTCGTACAAAGATCAATCGAAATCTCTGCAGGTAATATATAAAATGTGTATGTGAGTGTAATATATAATATATATATAAACAGTCAAGCTCGGAATTATTCATACCCCTGGCAACTTCTGACGTTGAATAAAAGTTACTTTTTTTAGTTAGTTTTTTGACCGGAAATGACACGCATATCCTAATCAACGTGTTGTTAAATATTCCATCATATCATATATCATATGCATGATATAAAAATGCACTATAAACCATTCTTTATGAAGAAATGTTGGTTATAATGCAGAACATCTAAACTATATGCAGCATGTAAAAGTGCTCATTAAAGAAGCAACACTTCTTACTTGCGCTAAAACCACAAGTTGTAGGTATTTCAGCTGGAACTTTTGATATGACACCCATGCATGTATCATCGAGACAGATGATTTATTCATAGAGAGATTGCTCATTCTGTGCAAAAAGATTATCATTGCTATAACTGTATAATTACGTCCCTTAAGAACATTTCTCCTCCTGTTTGACTGGGACTTAAAATGTTAGAGGTAATAAACTGTACTTTAAGCTGTGGGTTTGCCTGAGGATGTGTTTATGGTATAAACTGTTTTTAAACCACAATGGAAGGTTTATTTCAAAGAAATCTGTCTTATCTTCAGTCAAGCTGAGTATGTGGGATTATCAGATATTGTCATGGGTTTATGGTGAGTGGCGTGACTCAAGCAGGTTGTCTCCGGTTTGGGATAAGAACCTTTGTAAGTTAGCTTCAACACTTCAGGACAAAGTCCAGTATAGTAAAAAGGTACTTATAGACATGGAGAATAGCAGTGGCTTGTTACAGGCATGTTTAAAAAAAAAAAGCCCTAGTTAGGCTAGATACAGTATATTAGGGCTGGTGTCTTGCTAATATTCCTATGTTGAACTTATTCCCTGAACAGGGATATTATTCATACGTGTCTGTATGGGTTGGTGTTTGTCACTGTCTAGAACATGGTTGTCAATATATTTATAGGTATACATTTAAATATATTTTTTTTATCTTACAGACCGCCACACCACTGTTTTGAAGCAAATATATTCAGCTATAAACAGCTGATTATTCAGATCTTGTTCAGCAGAAGAAGTGGCCCTGTCTTTTTATGGATGGGTTTCAGTTAAAGTTTTTCTTTGTCTTTTCTAGACATGAGCTTTTAGTTTTTTTCATTTAAACATGTGTTTATTTTGCTTTTAATGATGTCTCGTTCAAACCTAAAAGCGAAAAAGTGCATATAATTATAAAGCTGGTTCCACATCAGTTATTCTTATTTGGTTGCTTTATACATTTGTAATTAGTTTAACATGATTGTAGTAAAAAAAAAAACTGATCTAGACGCATGCTTGGCTTTCTAAGAAGATTCAATGTTTTCTGAATTGGGTGTTTTCTAACATGTTGCTCCAAAATGAAACTTAAATTCTTTTTTTTTTCTTTGTCAAGTGCTCATTTACAAAAACAAAACACACACACACACACACACACACACATCATACCATTACTTCACTATCCTTGTTTGTAATAAAAATCTTTTTCTCTCTCTCTCTCTCTCTCTCTCTCTCTCTCTCTCTCTCTCTCTGTGTTTTCCTTCACAGGTTATCCTTTTGCGCTGGTGTACCGCCGGTTCCTGTTCCATCAGTCTCCATCTGTCATTCATCTATTCCACGTTGTCTCAGGCCTGTCCTTGGCCGTGTTCAATTTTGGTGAGATGGAGCAAAACAATCAGGGGAAAGGGCAGGGAATTTATGATGGACACATTGCACTGTGTTTTAACTTCACTTTATAATCAGTAGTTTATGGACATCTGATCATCATCACACCAGTGTCGTTCTTAAAAAAACTGTTTCCTCAAAGTTGCGAGCGAACTCTTAGTCAAGAATGCCTTTGTATTCTGTAGAATTGCAGTTTCCCCTTCAGGGGAACTAAGTTGCCCAAACCTGTTTTAACAAAGTCTTCGTTCACATTACCAGCCTAAAGTCACTCAATCCTGATTTTGTACTATAAGATCTGATAAAAATAGATCAGATACAAATCCGAGATTGACGTGACTTGAATGAGAACAGGCAGATTGGATTTCATGCGACTTATTTCCCTCCACTCGTGCAAAGGGAGCTTGCAGACGTCATTCAGCACCGGCTAACTGGGTAAAAGTTGGCTAACTGCTTGTCATCCTGCAGAGAAATATCTTGACCTGAATTCTGACTTCATCCCACGTCTACTCACCCAACATTATTGACTGACCTCAGTTGCAGATTGAGCACAAATCCATACTTTAAAATCTAGTGGAAAGCCTTCCCGGAAGAATGGACGTTATTATAACGGAAAACTACCATTAATCTGAAATGAGGTTAAAACCAGCACATTTGTGGAGATTGGTCAGGTGTCCAAAAACGTTTTTTTTTTTAAGTTAAAAAAAAAGTGCTTTATGTATATAAACCTTAGCCTGTTTTATTGTCAGCCTCTCATGCAATATGTTTGTTTCCTTGTATTAAAGTGAAAGGATCCATTTTGAAGGAATGAATAAGGTGAAAGGTCCAAAACTTGTAGCAGTAATTTCTTCTTTGCAGAAAAATAACCCACAAACAGGAAGGATTAAGGCCTGGTTGGCACAGCAATTGGCTAAAGCTGTGTTTTTTAAAGATTTCAAGTAGCATGCATGCACTTAGGGAATATAATGAGAATTATTGTACTAGTAGTGTAACGCCTCTAAGTACTAGTGAGAGAGGACGCAGGAGTAAAATGCACAGGTTGCTGCAGTTATATAATAATTTTCCCCAAAACATTGCTGCTTGTCCCTGTGGTTTTTGGTGGCATAAAGGTTCTTTTCTGTGCAAAATGTGTCCAACCTGGCACCTCATGGGTACACGGTGTACACAGTCCAAGTGCATAGTGTGTGACTTGAGACACAGCTGAATGCAGCTTGTATGACGAGATGTTGTTGCTGACTAACCTGTGCTTATTTTTTATTTTTTAATGCTGCCCCGGGCTAACAGCAGGTGTGTCTATTCTCTTCCTGATTATTTGTCTGAATGTCTTTTGTCAGTGTTTATCATGCTTTACCTTCTTAAGGTGTCTTGCTCTGTTTTCATTCTGTCCGTTTTTACAAATTTGGAACAAAATGAAAAGTGGACAAAAGTAATTTTAAATAAGTAAGAGTTTCCTGTGTTAAAAGTGATGAGGGTGAAAAGACTACAATGAGCAAGATTATTATTATTTTTTTATTATTATTTTGAGCACCCGGGGTATAATGGATCAATTTGATGATTGGCCGGTTCCAGCTTTATGGATGTGACATTTGGTTAAAGAAAAAGCCTCTGGGCATGGACAAGCGTAATATCCTAGTAGTGAATTAATTTTCATACATTTTAATGTAATCTTCTCAGTGAAAACCAAAGGAATCCTCGACATTTTCAAAAAACATTTAAATTCTGAAAATATCTTGCATTGTATCACTGTTACAAACGCGACACGAAATGGACAAACGTTTGAGTGCACAGATTTTCTAAAAAACTCATCGTCACTCACTCACTCATCATCTATACCGCTTCATCCTGTATTCAGGGTCACGGGGGCTTGAAGCCTATCCCAGTAGACATAGGGCACAAGGCGGGGTACACCCTTGACGGGGTGCTAATCCACTGCAGTGCACACACACTCATTCACTCACTACAAGCAATTTAGGAACACCTAAATTAGGTGAGAATGGAATTTGGATCCTGGAGGTGCAAGCCGATAGTGCTAACCACTACGCCCCCGAGCCACGTTTCTAAAAACTCTCTGAAGACAATTGCGGGAAGAATTAGATGTGTACCATAAAAGAGACTGTTAACACATCTTTAAATACTATATAAACCAAGCTTAAATAGTGAATTTTAACAACAAACATTTGATTTGGTAACTATGGGGGAAAAAAAAGTAACTATGAAAGTAATAAATCAGCTTTTTTTTTCTGGTCATGACTTCTCTCTTTCATTTCCTTTCTTTTTATTCGTTGTCTTTATTTTCTTTGTGCCTTTTCGTGCTTTACGTTGGACTTCACTGTTTCATTTATAAGTCAAACCCCAGCCACTGGATCCAGTTCGAATAAAAGTACCCAAGCTCGAATAAAATGGGCATCCGGCGTAAATACCTGCTGCAAGTTGTTGTGCGGATCAAATGGTTCGCTGTGGCGGCCCATCAATGGGAGCAGCCAAAAGATCGTCAACAACAGTATAAGTCATTAAATTTTGTTTTTAAAGCCGGTGCAGACCAAAGTACTATACAGCTAAAAAATGTAAAAGAAGTTAGAAAGTATTTAAAAGGACACAGTGTAACGGGACACTCGGCCTACAGTACAATGTTAAATTGAGACAAACAACAAATTAAAAACTACACTAAAAGCAACATATGATGAGAAAATACCAAAGGTTAACGCTTGTTGATAAGCCAAGGAGAAGAGTCTTGAGGCAAGATTGAAACTCTTTTCTTAAAGATTAGATTTAAAAAATTTGGAGCTAATTTCACACTCATGCATGTTTAGTGTATGAGCGTAGTTATATGAATATATAAGGTCGACCTTTGTATGGAATTGCCATGGTATATTTGCTCAATAATTTATTGATTAATTGATCACTTTGTTGTCTTTGTTACTTGCTTTTCTGTTAAACCAGCACAAGTGTTCTCTGTCATCATGTTTATTTTTATAGATATACTGTATAGATATAGAGATATCGATATACATGTGACTTTCACCCCATTTCATTTGCAATATTTATCTTGGGCTATTCCATTCCTTTATTTATAGCCGTTATTATTTGCATAAAAAAAATTCTAAATTATATCACCAGTCTCGATTTAGCATATGTAAATAATTAAAATTCAATAATTTTTGTTGCATTTCCACGTTTGTTAGGAATCTGGGGTCAGAGTGTAGGTTCAGGCGTCATACGCCAATTTGGGGGGAAAAACAATGGCAGCTTGGTGGTGCATGGGCTTTTACACCCCCCTGACCTTCTGATTAGTGTTAAACAGTGGGCCACCGCTGCCTGACTGAGTGTGGTATTAGACTATACCATCAGCTCTTTCTGAGACCTTTTAGACAGAAGAGCTGAATGGAAAACCCTGTTTTTTAGCACTACTCTTGGTAATCTGTGTGATGACGTATTAGTGACTGTAGTTCTAGCATTCATGTGTATTTGAGTATGTACACAAGGTTGTGAATGAAGTTGCCCGTACACACCTGACTGCCCTAACCCACTTACACTCTGTATTTTCCCCTCAGGTTCTCAGGTGTATCACTCTGCATTATGCATAATCATACAGTTCCTGCTGCTGAGGCTTATGGGAAGGACCGTCACTGGTGTCCTGAGCAGCTTTATATTTCAAATGGTGAGGGGGATAGTTACATCACCGTGGTTTCTCCTTTGTGAATAATTAAAGCTGCCTATCTTGTTTTTCTTCAGCATGTGGCTTAGAACGCATCATGGTAGTGATCGTATGTTCCTGAAGATCTGGTTTGCTATAGAATTTGGTTCCAACCCTAATCCGGTTGTCATGACCTGGTTAAGAGAGTAGGATGATTATCCCAAGTAGGTGCGTTGGGTTAGGGTGGGGGCTACATACTAGGAAAACACATCTCCAGCAACTGGGCAGTTTCAAGTCAGTATGTTCCGTTATATTTGCATAGCGCTTTTAATAATGAGTCAGAAAGCAGCTTTAAAGATATCTGAGTTAGATGGAAAGTAATTGAGACGGTGGAAAGGAAATATTTCTGTGATGACATGGGGGGATGATAAAAAAAAAAAAGAAAAAGAACACATTCTCATCTGCATGAGGCCAGATCTATTTCTTTTCTATAATTATTATAGAGTCAACAGGTGCTAGTTGTAGTGACAGGATCTTGTGAGGATGATCACGGTCACTTCTCAATTTATTTTAGTTTTTACTTTGTATGGCATGTACACTGACTGCATATTATGCATACGTTTTTGGCAATCTGCACTGATGATCTTAGCCGTAATACCTGCTTGTTTTGCATATCATATTTGCGTCTATTTATTTATTTTTGCACTGCTATCCAAAGCAGCTTACTAAAGAAACGCGATACAGTCCCGGCATAGATGTGATAAAAGAAGTTCTGCTAGACTGACCAGGACGTCGCACGAACGCACACATACACACACCAGTAGAGACATGGAGAGCGCCACAGCTAATCACAAAGTTATGATCTAAAGCAACTACTGTACCTCGGAACCTGTTTGTGAAGTTATGTTATAATGTGATGTCAATGCGTGACCTCTGCTTAGAACTCTCTTTTAAACATTATTGGTTGCCAGGTTGCTCTTAAGTCTGTGAAGGAGATTAAGTTGTCATCAATTGTTTTGCATCAAACCTTAATGCATTATTTCTTTCTTCAAAGGGATTAAAATTTTAATACTGTATATTCTTTTCTCGGAAAGACTTGTTTAAGACAGCAATTAGTAGGAAGTGGAAATCGCCAAGAATCACCCGATCCCTATGTTATCATGATACCAAGGTGCTGATTCAGTTTATATTGCGATTTTATAATTATCATGATTTTACAATTTTGCTGCAACAGCTGCATTAAAAACATCCTCCAGCACCCGGTTACACATTGATCTGTGCAGTTAATTATCAGACTAGAAAAATGATAAATAGAAAAAAATGTGAGCTGTAATGCATCGTAAATAAGGTATCTTTTGAAATGATGCTTTGTATTAGATATCTGGAAAAATGTTTCAACATAAGTGCACAAGTGCACTTTTTAAACTATCCTTGTAGTACTAAAGCTCAATTGACCTGTTCTTACTCTCTGTTTCTCTCTCACAGACATACCTCTTGTTGGGTTATTACTACACAGCCACAGAAGAGTATGATATCAAGTGGACCATGCCCCACTGTGTCCTCACCCTCAAACTCATTGGTACACGCCCTTCTTTTACACTGCATTCAATGTTCCTGCAGAGAGTCAGTTGCTTTAAAATAATTTCATCTGACAATCTGATTGTTTAATACATTACTAGATAAAGGAGCTTGCGTTACTTCCTCTTAACACTCAATCACAAATGATTTGGTGGTGTCTTCTTTTTTTTATTTATTTATTTATTTATTTTTTTTAGGTTTGTCACTTGATTACTATGATGGTGGAAAAGAACCAGTGAGTGAATCATTTCCTCCCATATGTTTTCATGCTTTAACTGTTTTCTCTCTTCTTTTCGTTCTTGTTCCATTAGTCACTCATGTGCATTACCTCAGAATACTCAATATTTAGGGTTTTATTTTATATACTCTACATGAGTTCGATCGCACTTGAATGTTCCTTGTTCTAATGTTAAGTAAAGTGGCTGAGGCCTGGATGACTTCTTGTATCCAGTGTATGGTTAGTATTTGGAGATTTAGAGAACGATTAAACAGGTTACTAACCACATGCTGGTTTCTAGCGCAAAATATTGTAATTAAATTAAACTGTCTATGTTGTTGTTGTTGGTCTTTCGGCTGCTCCCGGCAAGGGGTCGCCACAGCGGAATATCCAGTCCGCACAACAACTTGTCACAG
>JAOTQY010000045.1:24961881-24972031 GCA_026413445.1 Dolichallabes microphthalmus
TGTTCCCGATGTCCATGCAATGTTGCAGAGACGTGTCAACCATGACAGCCCTACAACATCCAGAGCCTTGAGGAACTATAGCTTATAGGCTTCAGATATCAAACTTGCATTAGGGATTTCTGTTACATCATATAGAACAAAAGTTCTTTTAAAACGTGTTCATTTTACTGCCACCAGAATGCAGAAATAATGTCACAAAAATGTAGAACTCACAAAATACATATATTATTTCTTTGTTTGTTTGTTTATTCTCAGAAACAGCATAAAGCAACCATGAAAAAAACATGCAAACTAATAAATCTGTGCTATTCCTTTGCCTGTGTGACCTTTTTTTTTTTTTTTGCTTAGTCATATTTGTGTAGTTGGTATAGTCATCATACTGCCTAGGCTTTGTTGAAAAAAGGATGTGTACATTTTTATTACACAATTATTTACATTTATTAAAACATGGTAATGTGAAAAGTGGATACAATGCTCTGGTTTTTAAGGGCTATGTTCTAGTGCCATCTTTGTACACCATACAGTGTTTAGTTTAGTTTTTTTTTTTACCTTGCCTTACTCTACACATATGGGTAGATATTTCAGACCTGTGGGAAACGATGACATCCGACCACATCCACAGTCCCTTAAGTTTCAACATGGTTTAGCATTCTGATCAGAGAATGGGAGGGGCACGACAGCCGGTGTACAGTATCTCATGTCATGCATCTCTCGTGTTGTAATGTTACCTCTCTGTTTCATTTTCTTTTGGAATAGGAAACTGCATTATGTCCATTTTCACAGAACAGATCTAAAATGTTATAATAACATTTTATTTTAAGCTAAGATTTTTATCTTAACATATAATTTTTTCCCTCTTTTTCCTGCTTTTCAATTGAATATTTTGGTAAACTGCTGTTGTCCTGTATTTTCCTTATGGCGCTCTTTATGTACAGTATGCGTAACAAAATCATGTAGTACAGTGGTGGGCGCTTCATTCTCTCACTACAGTGACTGGAGTTTGAGTCATGCCCAGGCCATCGGTTTGGTATTAATGTAGTTTTTGCAACATTGTGTTAGGTGCATTTGTTCAACCTATCCCATAATCATGTAGTCAACGTAGTTCTGGCACAGTTTCATCAACATTAGTGCAACATTTTGGCCACCGTCCAGCTGTGTACTATGTATGCGTGGTGGAAGGTACATATAAATGTGCTATGGGATGTACAAGAGCCAGCGTGACCTTTGCCATCTTTTCTTCACAGGTGTGTGATAGCGAATGGCATCACTTGTCTCTTAGTGTGCAGTTTCCCTCCGTCACACTGTATGTAGATGGCGTGACCTTTGATCCTGCACTCATTCATGACAATGGCGCCATCCCTAACCCTGTCCCGCATCAGAAGCTGGTGATTGGAGCATGTTGGGGTATGTGCATTAAAGCCACTGTTAAGTAAACTGTTAAGTAAGATGCAAAAAGTGTTTGTGTGTGTGTGGTGTACGTAGTGTGTGTGTGTGTGTGTGTGTGTGTGTGTGTGTGAGAGCCACTGCTAATGAGAAATAAAAAGCATCCAGTTATAAACATTTGTTCCGGTAGCAGCAGCTTGGTGACAGCTTGGTTTTATCTTCTGTTTAATTGCAGTGTGTGTACATTTCTCTCCGATATTAAAATCATTTGATTGATTTATTATTCAGCAAAATAGAAAAACAGGTGTGTGTGCAGGCATATGAGTAAATGTTTGCTAGGCAGATGCCCAGTCAGGCTTTTATTCTCCTGCTGTTCTCCTTTTCTATCCTGCAACGTGTGTTAATTGGAATTAATTCTATCAAAATCTTTCTTTTTGTCTTTCCTTTTCTCAGAGCCTGAAAACAAGCAGAAAGATATTCTAAACAACAGCATCCCAGAAGGCAAGGACACCAGTGAGTGATGAGCTTTTCAGCTGAGAACATTGTGTGTGTTTGTGTATGTGTAGTGTGTGTGTGTGTGAGAGAGAGTGGGAATCATGGTGGGCGATAAGTGATCAGCAACACAGGCCATCCGGCCATCGCTAATTTTAGTGCTTATAATAAGACATGATTAGATATGGTTTTGAGTCTGAGCCAAAGAAATATGTGATAAATGTGAATATTACAAATGTACGTTAAACAGTATTAAAGTATGAAATGAGACTCTTGGCCTTAGTTATAATTTCTTACAATTTATATTTTATGGCAGTCATGTTATACTGTACATCTTCATGGTGATGGTACATGGTTTTGCTTCTGTAATACAAAAATCTATCAATTAGATTAGATAAAGATTAGATCAAAAATGTTCAAAGTAATGTTTAAATCTGTGGCCAAGAATAATTTTCAATATTAATATTACGCTCTGTATTTGAAATTATTTTTAAGTACATATCTTGTATGTTTTCTGCTGTCTCCTCACAAACTGCAGGGAGGTTTGTTGGTGGTTACCGTGGCTTGTTGTCAGGTGTAACAGTGCGTCCAGGAAGTGTGGAGCCTCACAGCGTGGTGGAGTGTCTGTATGCCTGCAGGGAGGGTCTGGATTTTGGTGACCTCGAGAGCCTTGGCTCTGGCATGAAGGTATTACGACTGAACAGTATAACCACTTTGCTCTCCCACTGTTCTCTTTCTCCATATATTTAAGTCCGAATTCTTTACATGGGATCTCAAGACAAGGCGGGTTACACAGGCTCATACTGTATTTTATTAAAAAAATTAAATAATTACGCCAAGTCTCCTTAATTGTACCACAGAAGGACTACGTCCCCCTTCACGACAATGCTCATGTCTCCTCAGGTTCATGTGAACCCCAGTCAGTCAGTGCTGGTGCTGGAGGGAGACGACATCGAGAGCTTCAACCGAGCGGTTCAGCAGGTGACCTACAGAAACTCTCTGCGATTCGCCACACCCGGAGTGCGCCCTCTCAAACTCAGTACATCCCTCAGGTACACATTCAAGTATGTTACAGAAAGTTCAGAGTTGAACTGTATCATACACTACTGTGCAAAAGTACTGGGTCTGGATCCTGTTATGTGGCGCGGTATGGAGAGCCACACCACCAGATGTTTTACTGTGTAAGAGCCCTAACGCGGGGCTTCAGAGGTGGTGAATGAAACAGGAGGCTGCGAGAGTGCTTATGATAAGCACGGGAAGACCTTTTCTTTATACCTGACCTGCTTTAAGAGGAATGTTGTTTGTTTTTTAAGCCACATAATGTCCTTTGTATCATTCTCGAATAAACCATGTAACTTATGTGTGGAGTGTTGAATGATGAACTCACACTCTAAAAAAAGAAGCAGGAAAACTGATCTGTTAAGGGTGTTAGATTGAATCCAGCCTAAAGAAAGCAGGAAGTTGATATTCGGTAGTGGGGTGTGCAGGGTTCAAAAGCTACTCGTTATAGCCCTGTTCTTACTGTACCTGGCATTAACGTGGGTCTCAAGTGAGCCGATTATCTCTGGGTCTGAAGTGAACGTTTGCGATGGTATTTCATACATCATTTCGGCAGTAGGAAGGCTTTTGCACACACTTAATCCATCAGTCTTTTGCTGCTTTGTCCCGCTGGCCGTAATATCCTACTAATCATAGCTCCTGTACTTGCATGGGCGGATTTCAAACATTGGTCTTCTATCAAAACTTATAAATGAATGGGAGCTGAGACAAATAAAGAAGCTTTAAAAACTATCCACTTTCTTCTGCCGGTGTAGCATCACCGTAATCCATTAGCCTAGTGGCAGACAGCATGATTTTTCAAGCAGGTTTGCAATTATTATGTGTTTTCTGGCTCTGTGAATCATTCAGTCGTTTTGGCGGTCCTTTGTCGCTGTTTGGATTGCATTTAGATGCTTTTGCGTTCACACTACAACTATAACGCGGCCATACGTATACCAGAACACGTCTGAGTGTGGTTTGAGTGATGGAATCTTGAACACAATTTTGACCCGTGTACTGAGCGCCGTCCCCTTGTGACTGAGTTACGCAGGTTGCATGTTAATGTTAGGGGTGTGAACAGGGCCTGAGAGCAGAATAAGAAAATCCTTATGAGATCCTTTATACATGAAACAGATTTATCAGCTTGAATATATTAATTCACGATATGATGTAAGTGGTTTCAATGTAATTTAATGTCAGATTGGCATGGCAGTAGATTAAATATTTGTTTTTAGGATGGATTGAGTTACTCTATTTACATCATACATCAGTGTACCCTCGCTTACCCTTTTTGCACAGGTGCTTTAGTGAGGAAGGCTGTCTCTCTCTGCGGCAGCTGGAAGGTTATTTGGTAGTGCTCCAGCCTGACGCTCCTCAGATCTCTCTCTCAGGCGTTGGACCTCATCTGGCTCGCCCTGCTCCTGAGTTCGAGGCTACACATGGAGTGCCTCTGTTCCCTGAGCTGCGCATCGTCTGTTCCCTCTCTCATGCCGTGAACACTGCCGCCCAGGACATGGAAGGAGGGGGTGAGGAAACTCAGCACTCGCAAAATTCCCCACAAATCACTAAAGTCTTTCGCTTAACCATTCATTTAAACACCTCATGTGAGAAAACTCAGGCCTATGGTACTTACTGTAGTAGGGTCACGGAAGCTCTACTGTATATCCTTTATCATCTTTACTGTCTCTTTGCTTTCCTTGTGGCTCTGGTGGATATTTCAATCAATAAATGACATGAAGAGCTTTGTGTCTTGTGGTTTTCATTTTATTTATGCTAATTGTGTGCTCTCTGCATCTCAATCAGCTCTCATGTCAGACGCAGTGGCCCACACTCTGGATGGCTGTGAGGTCCAGCCATTGGGGGAGGAGCTCAACCCAGAGAAGGAGGAGCTTTTAGTTGACATGGAGGCACTGAAAGAGAAAGGACTGGATATCATCAACACAACAGCCTATATCGCTATCACTGGTAATTTCCATATATATCATTTCTAAAAAGTTTGGTCAAAAGTCAAGAGTTTGAACACACCTACTCATTCAAGAATTTAATATACTTTTACACAAGGTAGAACTACACTGAAATACTGAAGACATCAAATCTATAACATTATATTTATGGAATAAGACAGTGGTATAGATACTCTATTGATCGTGATGGAAGTTTGAGAATGTGGTAAACAATAAAGTGTTACAAAAGGTATGTCAAGCTCTATGAAATCAGATTTCATGAAGAAATGGTATAAATAATTACAGCAGGTGTGTAAACATATCCAGTCTTTACAAAGTGCACTTTTATGGTTTTTCACTTTCTTTTAAATTCGTCCTTTTTATTTCCAGGAGCGGAGTCTATTTCAGTCTATGAGGACATCCTGCGTTCTGTTCGTTACCGTTTAGCTAAAGGCTCTGCACGCTTCGAGAGGAGATTCAGGTTGTCCTGTTCAGAAATGAACGGACGGTACACTAGTAACGAACTCACACTAGAGGTACCAAAAACACTGTTTGAAAATGTTCAAAAATCAAATAGCAATTTATATATAATTATATAAAATTTACAATAAATACAGCCATCCAGAGTGTAATTATATAAAATTTATATAATAGCAATTTTCCTACTTCGTTCTTTTTTTATCCTAGGTAAATTTCCTGCACTCTTTGGACAGCTTATATCACCCATCACACCTTTTGGCATCTCAGCAGCAGTTTCTCCATCCGTCTCATCACACAGGAGAGCTTAGTGGACATACGCTGCCGAATCCACACCGCAACTCTGGTACACAGTGACTCATCAAAAATCACCTACATAACACGCACTGCAGTGCGCAACAGTCAGGCACAGAGTGCCCACACTGCACAGTGTCTGAAATTTTCTGAAATTTTCCCTCTCCTTCAGTGGTTCCCGGGGCTGCCACTGTCATCATCATGGTGTGCGTGGGCTTCTTGGTTGTCATGGTAATCCTCGGCGTGTTCCGCATCCGTTCCATCCATCGCCGTGGAGAGGGAGCAAGAGGAGCCGGCAAAGAGAGCAGCAACCAATGGGATGATTCAGCACTTACTATTATCGTCAACCCCATGGAGGTGAGTGCGACAAGGAGCTTTGAATTTACGGGGTAATTAAACTGGTCTGTTGTGTAATCGATGCATGCCTTCGTCCTTGTCAAACCCTGTCAGTCCTACGAGAACCGCATGGGCATTGCTGCAGATACGGAGGGGGAAGGAGACGATGAAGAGGAAGTGGTTGAGTCGCCCGATGACTCAGCCGACGACCAGCGAATCATCATTAAGAAGGAGGGAAGAGATTCCGCCCCCCGTCGCTACTGAGTCAAGTGTATAAACAACCACAATCACGAAATCTAAAAAAAAAAAAAAGATAAACCCCACAAACATGAAACCGAAGAATCACACCCTTACATATATTCACACAGCATAAATGTATTTGTATCAGGCTTTGTGAATGCATTGTCTCTGGAATGTATGCTCACACACACACACACCAACTGAAAAACACCAACACCCATGCAATGCACAGTGCATAGCATTTCACTCCAATGTCCAGTGCTTAGTTCATATCTCACTCGAGACTCTATAATGTATGGCACAACAATGTACTTAACTTCAGTGAATGTGATCATTGCACTGTATCAAACACCGGGTATTATTACAGACGAATGTAAGCTACGTGATTTTCATTACTGTAGAAATCAGTCATTTGCTGTCAGTACAGTGAAGTTAAGGTTACAAGTTAATCATGTTTTTACAGCACCACAGCCATAGTGTGGTTCTTGTCCTTCACATGATGTACAGTATAATTCACAAGTTCATCTTTTCTTTCTATTCTCAAAACATTCCTGTACAAATATACTGTTTTAGATAAAGCGTGTGTGGATATTAATATAAGCTATATGCAGGTTACCAGTCCTTTTCTCTCAGCAAGTGCAAGGAACGAATTACATTCATATTGTAAGTCTGTGGTGCAGCACTACACAGCTCATCCGGGGCACTTTGATTGTCTTGAAATGTATAGAAATACAAATTACTACTACTATTATTATTATTATCTTTTTTATTGTTAGTTCCATTGTTCTGATCTATATTTAGTCTTTGCACTTTGAGATGGGCTAGCTGTTATTTTCTATTTCTATTTATCGCTATAATGATTACAAATGTTAACAGTATATAGTGAGGATTATGATGATGAAGATAATAATATTGATAATAATAATGGCCATGATCGGCTTGATGAGTGTCTATTTATTTGTGTGTCTAATTGTGTAATTTAAAATTTGTAAACATTTGAATCTCAGTAAAGCAGATGCCACATTACAGTTAAATTCACTAACTCTTTCACACTTCTAAGACCTTTCCACTGTCACCTTCATCCGTATTACTTAGTCTTTAATTCTGCTGCTGCTCTTTGTTTTCTGAAAATGCAGTCATGTCTTTTCCCCCAACACTTCTCTCCCTACCCTGTTTCGCTCACATCATCTCCTGTGTGTTTACTCTGTCTGTGTCAGTGTACAGTGCAAATCCTGTCTCTTAATAAAAGCCTGTTGTTTTTCAATGTGATATGAAGAATGGATCAAATTGCATTTATTATATGCCATTACTATGGTCACTATTGGAACATTTAACTGTATGATGCAGTAACACTGATTATCAACTGGTTGTTATTTAAAAACAAATTACCTGAAGAGGACATTGTGTTGAAAAGTTCATAATAAAAATAATTGGATGATGTCCGAGAAGTGTTGTCATGTTCCAGTTTGATATGGCGTGCTTGTGACGTCATGCATTATCATGTTAGATGTGCCCATTATAAAGTAATACACTGCGGTCAGAAAATGATGCATGTGATCAACAACAAAACAACAAAAAGCTTAGTGAGGCTGTGTTATTCAAGCAGTGAACAATTGCAGAGTGTGCCAAGAAACCATTCCCCACTCCATTACACCACCTCCACCTGGCTGGACTTTTGACACAAGGCACTTTAGGGACATTGATTCGTGCATTCAAAACAAAACCTGACCTTACCCCCTATGTTCCTCAGCAAAAATCGTGTGCCCACTGTAGCCTCAGATTCCTTAAAAAAAAGATTTTGACTGACAGAAGTGAAACCTAGTGCTCTTCTAATGTGCCCTCAATGATTGACATGTTGTGGAATTGATACGCTTTTCTCCTTATCATGATTGTAAAGACTGATTATTTGTTTTTCTTGTTTGAGGACAATGTTTCGACTTACTTCCAAACCAAAATGACCATTTCTTTTCTGAACATTTATTTTCCTTCTCTGTTGGGTGTGCTTGATTTATTTGCGCGTAATCATGAGAGACTGCTGTGCCTTAAAATCCCAGGAGATCAGCCATTTCTGAAACACTAATACCAGATCTTCTGGCACAGACATGCATTCCATTGTGAGAAATCAGATTAAATTTTTCTCATTTCCCATTCAGATGATTGATATGAGGACCTCATGGATTGTATTTTCATGGCTTCCTGCATTGAGTAGCAGGTTGGGGAACTTCATGGGTGTCCCTAATAAAGTGGCCACTGAGTGCATTGTTTATTGCAATAAACTTTTTTATAGACAGAAAGCTGAGATTCATTGCCACAGCAGTTGGACTATGCGCTTAAAGTTTTATTATTTATTTTTTAAGATTTAGCACAAAAACAGTTGTGGGTTGATTTCCCCTGTCACTTGTCAGTGCCTCCCTGGGGGACCAGTGGACTTTGAGTCTTTGCACAACGTGACATTTCTACACTATGTTTCGCAATAAAATAAAACAAATATAAATAAACAAGAAACAATGAAAAAAGTTCAGGTTCATCGCTTTAATGTGTGACGCGAAACGCCACATTCATGTATTTCTGTTAAAATCTTACAGTTTTATTTGCATACATCCGTGCTGTCATTCCGGGAAGTTTGCGTAGTCTCGGCGTAAATTACGCACTAGCTAGCCTGCCTGTGCTATGGCGGCTTGCGCTGTACGTCTTGGTGAATAGCGTTTGTTGAGCGTTTGCTTCATGTAGCAGCTTCACCTCTTTCCATTGGGTCAAAAGGGGGAGTGTAAACATATAGATTTCGCCACATTTGATGACTAAGTATAGGAAAACTGTTTATTGTTTTATAAGTGGTACATTTTTACAGAAGCAGTGTATGTGTTACTGATATTAAGCAGAGGAGTGAACAGCCACATCGCCTGGATTACTGCGCAGCGGTGAGTCTATTAGCTAGCTTAATAAACTAGCCGACTAGCTACATGTGTACAGTGTATATACTGTATGTGTTAGGGATAATTAGCATGGTTTGATTAAAAAAAAGCGTAAGCATTGCTAATTCCTGACTCACCTATTGATTATTATTATTACCTGAGCTAAGTCGTATCTCACTGTAAATACACTATATACAGGGCACAGTATGGATATCTAGCTGATGTAAAGACACAAACTACACTGTATCTGCATCTCAACATGTTTTTACACATCACAGGTGACATCCACATTACGTACAGTACAAAAGCATGATATGGTATTTATTCACCACATTAGTCTTCAGATCAGATCACTGTCTAATTATTGCACGTATTATGCAGGAACTGAATTTGAACCAGGTGTCTAAATAAACCTGAACACACACAAAAGCAGTGACCTCATCCAGGACTAATATTTTCACCATGTAAACATCTAATAATTAATCGGTAGAACTAATCCCTTCTTATCTGATGATGGTGCCTAAGGAAGCAGAAGGAGAGTGCAGATTATAAGAAATTAATTAAATCCGCATAGGAAATGAACCACCAGGATTGTTTTAGCATGTATTGCAGAAGGGTTGCATGGGGTTTGTGTATAGGTAGTTGCGTTACACATTAGACTAGAGAAGTTGCATCAGGTGTGCCTCTGATCACAGTGATAAAGTGTCGTACACTAAATATATATGTAGGGTCGAGGGTTCGATTCCCGGCGTAAGGTTAAGCACTTTTGCCTCACACCTCCATGGTTGTGGGTTCGATCCCCGCCTAGAGTCTATGTGGGTGGAGTTTGCATGTTCTCCCCATGCTTGGTGGGTTTTTTCCGGATACTCCAGTTTCCTCGCACAGGCCAAAGGCATGCAGGTTGGCATTCTCAAATTCTATGTGTATGTCCTGCGTTTGATTGGCACCCTGTCCATGGACCCTAACCCTAACCCTAACCCTAACCCTAACCCTAACCCTACCCTAACCCTAACCCTAACCCTAACCCTAACCCTA
>JAOTQY010000045.1:25009628-25023968 GCA_026413445.1 Dolichallabes microphthalmus
ATCTCCACATCATTGCATTCAGTTTTTATTCACAATTTGTTTAGTGTCCCAACTTTTTTGGAATCCGGTTTGTAGTAAAAGGATCCTCCTGAAAATGGCCACATTAACATAATGATGTGTACAAAGATAAATACAAAGGCAAATCAGGAGTGGGCCTGAAGATATAGTAGAACCGCTGACTATCTGATTGACTCTCATTAAGCTGGGCCATAGGCAAAGGAGCTTGTTGTTCTTATGAGCATCTACTGTAACTGGCCCTTTGCTCTCTGAAAAGAATGCATTCACTCAAATTTGCTAAAAATTGGACCACTTCTCTGGGGTAATTCACAATAATCACTCAAATTAATTTATCATATAACTTACTTCCTACATTTTTAGATACATACAGCGTTCATAAACATTCTGATAAAGAAAATGAGATAATTGACTCATTGTATTGCTTAATGGACGTTCTATCAGATAAGAAGAACTTATAACAGGGTTAACCCTGAATATATATTACAGCAAAGGGCTGAGACGTTAGTACACATTCAGTGGGTTTTATTAATGGAAAGGATTGATTTAGAAGGGCATGTAGTGCACTGTCGCCTTGCACCTCCAGGGTCCGGGTTTGCTTCCCATCTCTGTGTGCATGGAGTTTGCATGTTCTCCCTGTGCTTGGTGGGTTTCCCTCCACAGTCCAAAGACATGCAGATTGGGCCAATTAGCGTTCCCAAATTTCCTGTGTGTGTGCTCTGCGATGGATTGGTATAGACAATGTGTGAAGGAGAGGATTAATTTAATAATTTATTGGTGGGATTATTATTCCATATTCTAAATGGGAGCTTTCTAGGCTTTAAAAAACAAATGCATGGAGGATTATCTGTAATGTCACTCTCCATCCTTCCCTTTGTTCAAAACCTTCACCTCTTTTCATCCTCTCGCTCATGTTTTGCCGCAGTTTTTTTTTTATCACTCTTAATGTGCAGGCCATGACTCTTACCTTTAATCTTCTTGCTGGTTCATTTAAATGCTGTATAGTTCAAATAATACCAAATCATCATGTAATAACAAGCGCGGTCCAGTTAATCCAATTTATTTATCCAGTAAAAATTTTTTAATAAAAAATAAGTCATCAAATAATGAATTATGTGACACCACTGCTTGGACTACGTATATATATATATATATATATATACACACATATACATACAGAAAATAACTCACTCACACACACAGCATCTGAGACACTTCTGGAGTGAATATCAAATGTTCAGTAAGAGATCACAGATCTTGTGGATCATGTGCCTGAGGTTCATTCACTTTCAAAGTTCATCCTTTCCAGTTGAGACTCTCTCCCTCTCTTTGCTTCTGCCCTTAGGTGACTGGCTACGCCCACTCCGAGCTGGTGCGTAGTTGCTGTCATGCTCCTCCTTTTCCTCCTGTGATTTTTGTACGCTGATTCCCAACATGGCCTCAGCTTCCTCTCGTTCCTTGAAACGTATGAATGATTAAATGGAGATAAATTCTAACACTTTGCACTCATAAATAACTATATATTTACTCAAATAATAAATTTCACAAATACGATGTAGTTTAATAAATGAACATCTTTCTATTATTTTGCCTTTCATACCATGTGTAGTATAGTTATACCAGCCATACATTTAAATCAAGTAGATTGTGGACCAAACATGTAGTTGATGTGCAAGAGGGCTATCTGGATATGCTTGTCTCTCTACATAAATGTGTCAATGCTATTAAAGGAGGCTAACATGGGAGTACCAATATTTATTTGTCACAAACAAACAGTTTGTATCACACTGCTTTGATGACCTAGTCACAGTGTGGTGGCCAGTTCATGTGTAAAAATTATTCCTCATGCTCCCAAAACCACTCTTTCACAATTTGAGTCCTGGAATATGTCTGTGCCATCAGGGAAGAAAAACTCCATAGATGTGATAATCTGGTCATTCGGTACAATCAGGTCATCAGCTGACTTTATTTTATTGCCACATAACGTTGCTGAGCCTAGACCTGACCAACTGAAGCAGCACAGATCATAACACTGCCTCTAGACATTACTATCGCTTCATGCTCTTCTCTTCTTACCCTGATGCATCCATCGATCTGGAATAGGGACAGTCTGAACTCATCAGACCACCTGATCGTTTTTCATTGCTTAATCTTTATGGTTTAATCTTTATGCTCCCTAGTTAATTAATTAAAACCTTATGTGAACATGAAAATGTTTTTACTTTCAACATCAATTATAAATTTTACTTTTTTACAATATATTTTCACTGTCTGTTGAATTATTTGAATTTTTTTTCCTTCATGAAGATGCACATCAAAAGTTGGACATTTCTGTATTGTGAATTCTGTATTGTGATTGACCTTAGGAAATATTTAAATATTTTGAGATACTGGATTTTTGATTGTTATAAGCTGAAAGCTGTAGTAGAGTAATCATCGAAATTAAAACAACTATTTGCATTTGTTTCACTTAAAAAATTTTTTTTTATTAAATTACAAAAAACAACCATTTACACAATATTCAAATTTTCAGAGATCTACAGTATATAGTGAAACGGTGATAAGGGATGCAGTAAAATCCCCAGTGTTATCCCCAGTGTTACACTTTCAGAGTTAATTTGAATCTAGTTGGTCCTATGTAAACTCTGTAGTGCGTTAATTCAACATTCTGGCTGTTAATTCAACTCTGGGAATTTTTGCTTTGAAGAGGACAAGACTTATGAAGGAACTAAAGTCTCAAACCTGAGTTTAAGGTGATAATGATTGCACATTTTTGGACCAGTATGAGCTTGAAAATCCCACTGTGTTAGCTGATTTGAATGTTACACCGCACTACCTACTGCAGTGTGCAGAGACAAAAAATAGCAATACACTTGCGTAACTAGCTTGCACTGACAAAAATATAACCCAGAAGGGCTTAAAAAACACACAGCATTGTCACTGTTCAATTTTATAAAGAGTAGTCAGGGCAAGAGTCTGTGCTTCTTAAAGTCTGTTTGGCAAGTTTAGTATGGCTCAATTTGGAAATATTTCTAAACTGGAAACATGCCGTCAACGGGATCGATATACTGTAGTACCTTTAAAAGGATAAACCAATTAATTAGGAGACAAACTTGTCAAGGCTCGGCCCAGAGGATTACAATATTAAATTCTTGGGAAGGAAAAAGATTTATCCTCATCATGCTAGGAAAGAATTTAAAGACATAAGCAATTATGTAGCCTGTAATAGTGGTTCTGATCAGATCTTTAATATGCTTACTAATAATTAATCAATTGCATCTTAAATATTCTCTCACCATGTCCCTGTGATGCTTTTCCGTGGTGAACCATAGTGCAAGTGCACACCTGCGGCCTGCGGTGACGGCTGTGACGCCATGAGGGTTGACCGGTCCTGAAGTAAAACCAACAAGGCGCCCACAGCTGGGCTTCACCCTGGCCTTGAGAGACAATAGGAAGGGTGTGAAGATTCCAACCAACAGAGTAAGCTGCATGTTTTTCTAACTCTTCTGTTACAGATGTCATACTGACCCAGAGACATAGGTTCCTTTTTCTTTTTTACATTTATTTACATCAAATTTGTTTTAATTTCATACACAATGCATGACATTTACCTTAGTTATTGGGCATGTAAACAAGTTTTGTGTAGCAGGTTATAGGTATGTGCCTCAAATGTGTGGCGACTCACCTGATGGGAATTGTGTATTTACAGGTGTGTAGAAGTAAGAGATGAAGTGATAGTAAGAAGACGAAAATAATCTTTAATCAAATAATTTACAGAAACGAGTCTAATGTGCATTTTTAAAATAATGTAATGGTCATTAGAAAAGCAGGAACATTAGTTAGTTTAGAACTTAGGTGTTTAAGCTTGCTGTTTATGTTACTTGCGTTACTCCCTCTGCAGCCCATATGCAGAACATCTTACTTTGATTGTTTTGGCATCTCTATCTGTAAAGAAGAGGTCTCCTCCTTCAAAATCATCGTTCAGGTAGAGAATAGCGCTGCAACAACATTTTGCACATATATGTTACATATCTGCTATTTTGTACAAAATAAAAGTGTGGGTACAGTATTAACGGATGTACCTGAGGTCTCTGTGTGTGTATGCAGGTGCTTCCCTCCAGCATTGCCTTGTCTCCGGCTCCAATAGACAGTTATCCACATGAACAGGGTGAGACAGATCCAGTCTTCCTTCCTGATGCCCTAAACACGGATACACCCATGGACGTCAATCCTTCCTCAGAAATGTGTCTAGGTACAGTACATCAGTGAGGCCTGTAACCTCACCTGCAATGGAGTGTTTGTGTACCTGGAATGGCGGAGCGGCAAACAAGGTGTGTGTAGGAGAAATAGAGAGCGGAGTGGCTCCTGAAATAGGAGTGAATTAGGATCCTGGCTCTCTCGCCTACTTCATGTAACAGCTTGGCGTGTGATTCGTTTAACATTCCATCCTGCGCCAACTGAAAGACAGAGGTTTGCCTTAAGAACTCTTGAAATGGATACAAGTGAGGTTAGGTTGGGATTGTGTATTATTATTATTATTATTTTTTTTTTACCTTAAAGGCCTTTAAAACAGTCAGGCCTTCGAATTTCTCATGAGGTGTGTGTGGAGAACGCCGTCCCTTGTAACCATCACCAACTGATGCAGCAATCTGCAACAGGATATGAGGAAATAGACCCTGCTGATCCGTATTTCTATTTCTAGATACATTTAGTTAGTATAGATGTGAAGTTCATTTCATATGGTGTATTTTAAAAGCAAGTTTAAAAGCTAACATATAAATCACTGCAAAAGCTCATTTGGTGCTGTGTTCAAGTCAGGACCAGACCGCAGTCTGATTGTATGTAAAGGGTTTTTAAAAATTACTAGCCGTTGTAACTATATCCTGTAATAATGTGATGTATAACTTTCTACCAACTATGAGAAAAAATTGCTTCCTTGCCTAGGAATAAAATTCCCATAGTTTGTTCAAGCTGTTCTTGGATCGTTGATTCGTGGATTTAAAAAAAGAAATAATGCATGCCTAAACTAATGAAGCTAAATACTTTGTGACATGCTGCATTTCATTTAACTTAATTTAAAGTAGGAAACTGATTTAGCATCCAGATTAGGATATTCCCAAGCCACTTATTGTGTCAGTAAGAAATGTGTTAGTAAGCAAATACACTGCCTGGCCAAAAAGAAGGTGCACATATTCCATTTAACCACCTTTAGTTTTGATTGCATAACACACTGTGGTGGCCAGTTCAAGTGTGAAAATTATTCCTCATACTCAAAATAACTCTCTCACAATTTGTGTCCTGGAATATGCCTGAGCCATCGGGGAAGAAAAACTCCACATTGTCGTCACATAATGTTGCTGAGCCTAGCACTACATCTACAGCAACCCCTGATCATAACACTGCCTCCAGAGGCTTGTATAGTGGTCACTATCACTTCATGTGCTTCTCTTCTTACCCTGATGCACTCATCGCTCTGGAATGGGTTAATCTGACATCATCATCAGACCACATGACCTTTTTGCATTGTTCCAAATTTTCATTTTTATTCTCCCCAGGAAACTGAAACCATTTTTCGGATTAGTATCACTAGCAAGTGGTTTTCTTATAGACACTATCCTGTGAGTTCTCATCACATTGTGTGCAAGTTTTGATAACATGTTTAAAGGATTCTTAACCCAGTTCCAGTAATTTAAAATCTACATAGTTGCTTTCTTTGCTTGATACAGCCGAATCATTTGTCTCTTCTGAAACAGCGAGGTTTACATTTGGCCAGGGAGTGTATGAAGAAACGAGTAAGGGGTGTAGTAGTGGTCCTTGAGGAACTCCCAAGACAAAAGTTGCGGAGAAAGAAATTAAAATAACCGGCACTAATTGTAGAAATATTGTTACTGATGTAGCTAACAGCCTTATGAGAAGAGCATGATTGGGTATATAGCTTCATCAGCTTACATTTGCCAGCTGCATTATAGTGTCACATTCAGGTTGAGACATAACGCCGTCCAATACAACACGATTTGTTCCGTTCAGGAGTGCATCATCCATTGTAATGGTCACGCCAACCAGAGGAACTGGACCACCTGAGAGAGAGAGGGAGAGAGAGAGAGAGAGAGAGAGAGAGAGATGGGTTAGATTTAGATAGACAGCAGAGTGTGCTGTTTAATTAATTTAAATTCTATCTACTCACCAGCATAGAATCCACTGTCATCCACTTCTAATGCCTTCTCTCCTTCTTTTAGTCTCTCATTAAGTTGTTCTCTTTCTGATCTGAAAATGAGAAAGTGGAGTTATCAGATGCTTGCTGTAATCCTACCATAGCCTGTGAACCCTTAATGCCCTCATGTGAGGTTATGTTTTCTCCTGACTACTTTGACTATAAATCCTTGAACAAATCTTCTCTTAAGTATAATTCTTTTGCCAAACCTTATTCTGGTTGAAGATATCAATTAAGTTGACTTAATTAAAAAAAAATGTTAGTCCATCTCTCTCACCTCCAGCTCTCCCTCAGGGCTTCAGGAACTATGTTCTCCGGTGTCCACAGATCCTGCCAGAGACCGAGCAGAAAGCCTTGGTTCATTACTTTTGGTGGAAAAAAAGTAAAAACAAATGGAAAACTGAGATGTGTTTTACCGGGTCGAAGAATTTGAAATCAAGATTTTCCACTCCAAGGTAAAGCAATTTCTTTTCTGCTAGAGCTCTGTTGATGTAGTTGGAAATTTCCTGTAAAGAGAAGGTTGCTATGTTATACCAGCGCTCCTAGTTTTCCAGAAAACATTTTTTTCAAACATATTTCAAAATATGTATTCTGTATTTCCATAATTCAACATTTAGATTTTAGATAGAGGTTTTCATAATGTGTAGTAAATTTCACACATTTAGCTTATAGTTTATTTTTTAGTGACTAGTGTTAATACGCGTCTTTGATGGGAAAAGAGTTTGTAGAAATATTTATAAGGTTAAAGCTAAAAAACTTAGCTTTTAAACTTTACTGTAATCAGTGATAGTATTATTTAAGGTGGAATCCAACATACATGTCTGATTGTCTTTCTGTATGGCAGAACTCTGTCTAACTTATTAATACAAAGAAATAAAATTTTGTAAGGTTGAGTATCTTACGCCTTGTTACATTAAGTTGTACTTCTTTCGTCGTCAGCCAAATACACACTCTTTTCGGTAATCCGAGGGTGAATCACAGATGAGGAATGGAAAAATTTGAAAGAGCTTAAGCATTGTCTTACAATGACTCAAGCATTACAATTCTGTTAAATGCTGTTATTTTAGCACTAAAAATATTAACTAAAAATTTAAATATGAATGAACTAAAAAAAATCAGTTTAGCTTTTCTAATTAATATCTATTGGTGCAGGTCTTTGTTTATATTGAGCAAGTATCTTGATAGTAACTTATTTTAAATAGATTATTAAATCAAGCACATAACTAACTCCTCATAACTTCACCTCTGCTCAATATTTTGATTTCATTTATGGTTCATGTTTAATTTCAGGCAGATATTCAAGTACTGCCAAAATTTCATTAAATTCCATCCAGTCAGTTTCACGTGATTCTGTGACATAATCTGGCTATAATCTGCGACTGGTTTTGGGTCCTCCAATGTATGAAACGTAAAGATGTACAGACACTTTTACAGTATTTATATAGATTGCGGATTTTCAGTAAAGGGTTGAGCTTGTCTTAAGCATATAGGGATGATTAAAATGCTAATGAAATGTAAGGTTCTTCTTTTTCATCATGTTTTTCTATTGTTCTACATCTCAGTCCCCTTAATGTTCACATTGACATCATCACATGGTAATCCTACCTGTAAAGAGCCAATAGTCTGGGCTTCAGCATCGCCCCCCAGAGACTCTGAGTAGAGCTGCAGGTTACTGAGTGATTCAGAGTCTTTTGGATAGAACAGTAGCAAAGAACGCAGTGTCTGCACCGCTCCCTTCATGTCCCCCGCTACCATTACAACAGAGAAAAGCAATTGAGTGCACGTAACACAGCCAGCTAAATGATTCATTAGTGTTATCAGAAAGGTCAGTGGTTTAATTGAGCTATAGTATGTAAGGAATAAAACACGGCATGCTGTTAATAGAAGGGGAAAAAAGTTAGTGGGCGGCCTGGAGTTGATTATTTTCTAAAAACAGCATGTCTAGAAATGTAGTGTTTTATTTATCACTACAATTTTTCTATATAGAATATAGGATGAAGACAATATAGCAGCAGAAAACTATTTAAACAAATTTAAGGCAAATGAAACTTTTGAACAGTAGTGTATATGGAACATACATATACATATAGTTAAACTTTATGTTATTGAATTTCTTTAGAATAGGCTATAACTATTCTAACTGCTAAAACCAGTTGTTTCCTCACCATCCTTTCCTTTGAATAAAGAAAATACAGCTTGGTATATTAATAAGAACCCGGAAAAATTGGATACTCCTTCCGAAAAAGCTAAAGAAAACCTACAGTTTCACTGTATAAATAATTATCTTTGATGTGGAATATCTGCCACACAAGTAAGTTGTTACTACAGAGATGAAAGCATAGTCAACATAGTACATTAATGCACACCTTGAATAATTGTCAGAGTTGTGTTGTTATAGGAAATTTGAATAATCATAGTGGAGCTTTGCCACGGCAATCTGTGGCATAAATAGATGGCTGCCTCGATGTGTCAGTGATGCATTACACAATGTACTGCATACTTTTCACAATATCTACTTTTTCCACTACCTCAGCCAGTCTATACTTTCTGTACCAGTGTTTCTTGAAATGTAGTGGTTGTAAGTGTAAGGGTACTGCAGGTCTTTCATTAATAAAAAATAATTTAATTAAGTTTAAAATTCAAATACAAATATTTCTGATTAAGTATTTACATTTAAAACGTAACCAGGACTAATAAAACAAAGCTATTGGATTTAAACAATGTGATATTCTTCATCTATCTTAGTTTTGCATGTTAATCAGAGTTGTGAATAAAGGTCACAGAATATGTTTATTGCTTTAAAGACAATCATTATATATCTTATATACAATACTGTGCAAATGTTTGCTATGTTTAGAATGAATTTTGTTATACATGTTTATCATGTCTGCATTATGTACAAAACCAATCACATTTCCAAACATCCTATATAAAAATAAAAAATTAATAAATAAACAAATAACATTGCAAAAGAATATTTGCAGGCCTGTAAAGGACATACCACTTTTCAGATGGAAACAAAAAGCCTAATGTAGGCTCCTAAGTTTTGCATAAAAGAATATAAAGGAGCAAGTGTGACAAAGTTACCATCACGCTCAGTAAAACCTACTTACAATACTGTGCGAAAGTCTTGGGAACATACAAAAAATGCCATAAGCAAAAAACCCTTGAAAACATTTCTACATAACAGAAACTTCTATAAGGGTCATTAAAGAGAAATAAAAAAAAAAAACATCAATATTTGGTGTGAAAACTCCTTACTTGAAAAAAAAGGAGTGTTACAGTAGATATAGATTTGTGCAGTTTTATAAGTAAAACAGATAGGAGGTTTTACTGAGCGTGCTGGAGAATATGCTGGAGAGTGAACATTGTTTTTTTTTTTTGTTTCCACCTGAAAACTGATTTGTCAAGTAAACGTTGCTTTTTTTCACAGGCAAATATTCTTCTGTAATGTTATTTATTTATTAATTTTAAGGCATATTTGGAAAGAATGAACAGTTTTGGATATACTGTAATAATGCCGACATGATAAATATACATATAAAGAAATTTTAACTAAGAATAACACTGTGCCTAGAATTTTGTAGAAGACTTTTGTACAGTAATATATACAGAACATACCCCTTGCTCTTATCTATATTTTTAACAGTTTAATAGTAACACCTAACTGGCAATAAATCTAAACCTGACTCCGATAACATTTTTTCTAGATGAAATACTGTGTTGCACGCTGACCTTTATACTGGGCAATATGGAGATGCTCTAGCTGCAATGGAAGAAAATCTTCCTGAGCAGAGATCCGTCCAGGCCTGGTGGACACCAGAGAGACACATGTTTGTTTGCATGCCAGTAGAGAAAGTGACAGGGCTGTGGGACATTAAAAAAAAACATGCCAACCTTATTAATTCTCCTTGTTCATTATATTCTTAAATCATACAAAATTTCCATAATCAGTAGAAAATTAAATGGATGCTTTTGTGTAAACAAGTATATTTATTTATTCATATAAACTCATTCGTTAAATTTATTTATTCAGTTTCCACTCACTTGCAGCTTTTTCATACACTCCCTCTGTGTTGTCTGTCTCCTCTGGGAGGAGCTGTGATGCCATCACGCACTGAGCTCTACACTCGTCTGTCTGCTTCAGTGTCTCGTTCACACACTCCTTCCATCTCTCAACGGCTCGGGCCCAGTCAGAGGAGCTTTCAGCTGTGACAGCAGCATCATAGAGCTCCTGTGTTTCCCATGTGATATGGAGGAACAGGTGCATGAAGCGTGTGAGAGAGAGAACTCAATGTTTGCAAGAACTTTTGTATCACCTTTGCAAAAAATGCTGCATAGGCAGTTTTTAACATGGGGTGAATTTGGATAGCTATAGAGAATTATGCCTATGTCCTACTGATGCTAAGTGATCTGTAATACTAATATTCCTCCTACTGTACGCATTTTGTCACATAGCACCCAAAGTGTGCATATTTTCATCTCGGCTGCCCTCTTGTTCTCTCGCTTGCCTTACCCAGTGTTTCTCCAGTTCTCTCTCTCTGTCCTGAAAGGCGTCATCTGTAACACCATCCATACGTCTGTACTTCTCAATGTTGTTCCTCATCTCCAGATGACTCGGGTTGGCTATGAAGAATGTATGAGCGGCAGCAGCAGCCTTCCTCGGCTTACTCATCTGCACAACGAGAGATTAAAGCTGCCATGACTTTTAAAAATCAAAATACTAGTTAAAATGTGTAATTAATGCTATTGTCTAGTAGACATGAGCAGATAACTGGTGCTCAGTGGAGAGCTTGTTTATTCATTGCAGATACGCTCATGCTACTCTACCTCGTAATATGTAATCTGCAGGAAGTTGTAAGCGTTCCGAGTCCCATATTCATACTCGATGTCCGATGATACAGGAAGCTGACCAGCAGGACTGACGCCTCGTCCCAAGCAGAACCGTAAACACTCTGCTCGCTGTTGGATCCAGTCCAATGCCAACAGGTCCCACATGCTGCCTTTTTCTCTGTCTGCACACAAACATAAGCAAATACTTGCACTCAACCCGTCATTTTATTAGGAACACCTAGTGGCCATTCATTCAAATAATGACTCGTGTGCCAGCAGGACAAGCACACCATGCGGATACAGATCAACTGCTTCAGTCGACATACAGTACATATCAAATATCAGAATGGGGATTCAGAAAAAAAAGGATAGAGAACAGGTGAAGTTTCATGAGATGAATGTTTGCGCTAGTCCGTGCCTGCTGTCAACTGTGCTTGATCGACAGGAGTGGAACCTGATGTATTTTTTGTTGTTGTAGCATGCCTCAAGGCTCAATATTTAGTGCATTTTGAGACTTCTGCCTGAAATGGTTTTAAAGGATGGATAACTGAGATCGGCAGTATATCAGTTACAGGATTTTTAGAGGCCAGGTGAAGATGAGACTGTTCACTACACAGATAAACTATATTTGTGTGTTTGTGGTAGTGATATTAAATATACTTAGAATGAGGTGGTTTCCCTCTCTTAGCCCTTAGTTTTTGCTTTTTCAGACCATAGAGCTGATACACAGAGAGCCATAGAAGCTTGTGGATTTGAGTGCATTTGTTTCAGAACAACACCAATGGCCAGGAATGCCCGAAATGCATAAGGCAGAGTGGTTATGGACCAATCACTGATCTGATCCCCACTGTTTAGAGACCTACTGAGCATCACTGGCCAGTAAGCAGTTACATACAGGATCTATTGTATCTTGCAAAAGAATCGTGCAGATTATTGAAAATTCTTTGCTAACACAAATAAATCTCTATCACCTACACTGATGTGAAATACAGCAAGGACATAACTTCATCAATCACAGTGCTAACTTGGCTGAATCTTTAAACCGTATCTATAAGCAATTACTTGCGGTTAGTCTCTCGGCTGCCCTCTTCGAGGGGTCGCCTCAGCGGACCAACCGATCTGCACACAACTTAGCAAAGGTTGTACGCCCTTCCTGATGCAACCCTTCCATTTTATCCGTGCTTGGGACCGGCACTGCATCCACTGCCTGGGGTTTGGTCATTGGGTTGGAAAGTCACCTGGGCCTCCTACAAGGCAGGCAAGAGACCTACCAATGAACCACCAATGCCATGTTAGTGTTTACTCAAGGTGCCACAATTTTATGGGTTTCCACTTGTAAATTTCTCTCATATTTATCTTTAGTAACTGCTTTATCCTTAGTTGTGGTGTATCTGCAGCCTATCCTTTTATCACTGGCTGCAAAAGGAACGAATACCTGCAGCGGGTCATCATCATGCACAAACACGTGATTTTGGAAAGCTAAAATTCTGAATGTTTTTAGACAGAGAGACGTATTACACAGAGCGAAACATGTGAAAGAAAACTGTAAAGATATCTGTATCTTTATAAAGATAACTGAGGATCGCGGCACAGGTACTTGGAGCTGTGCGGTACCAATGCTACTTTCTGCATCACTGTGACTTACAGTTAATTTTACAGTTGTTAAAATTATTTCATTGTGACAAAGCAGTGACACATGCAAAAGAAGCTTTGTAGGTGCCTAGTGGAGAAGATCCTAATCTCAGCACACTCCCCCATTTAACACATCTGATATAAAGACAATTGTGACGTAGCCATGAGTATGCAAATACTGTAAGCGCATGCAGTTATTTAGGCTGATTGGGACGCTTCGTTATTGTGGCGGCTATGCTGAAGGCTACCTAGTCTGGGCACGAGCTCGTCCCCCGCAGCTGCGCACTCGTCGTGGCATTTTCGCCTGATCTTGCGCAGCGCTTCCCGGGTCGATATGGAGAGCTCGATGTATTCCGCTGCCTTCTCCCAGTCCTCCAAGAAATACGCCCGCACTCCGCGGTAATAGAGCTCGTCGTAAGGTGGCAGCAGGCCGGAGAGCGAATTCGAGGCTCCCGCACCGCCCGCAGCCAGAGACACGCAGCTTAACGCGCACAGCGAGGCCAGGCTCAGCGCCACGTGTACAGGCGCGTGAAGGCGCGGCGCCATACTGCACAACGCGCAGGGGGAAGCAGGACTGGGATGTTGGAAGGAAAAGTGGAGAAAAGAAGAAAAAAAAGGGAGGAGTGAAGAGAGATGAGATGGGTGGGGATGCAGCAGAGAAAAGTGTGTGTGTGTGTGTGTGATTCAAACAGGCTTCGAAACCGTGATGTTCAACATGAACTGTTCAAGCATACAAATGAAAGCATATAAACAGTGCAGGGAAATAAACAATAACCAACAACAGCAGTAACCAATACGAGTTCGGATTTCCTGTTTTTGTCTTTCTACTCTTAGAAGCTGTGTTGTTCTCTCTGTGTCATGTATTGTGACGCGCGCAGCCTTTCTGTCTGGTACTTAATAACAGTAATACAACTAAGTCAAGGCCTTGTCCTTTTTAGGTCACATTCTAGGTCATTTTCAGAATATATCCGCATACACTTTTATGACTAATACTATTTGTATTTATATCAGACGTTCAAAGCAATACATGTAGTAACATTTTCCAGGTAAAATGCATAACATAACAGCATTGTTTGATTTGTGTATCAAATACCAAATAATATAAAAATTCTTTAATAGAAATGCTTGAATCATACATTAAAGTTCAAGAGCCTTTATTTTGCATTTGATTTATTTTTATTTTGTGCAGAAACTCTCTATGTTTACATGACACTTGTGCTAGACTCTATACTCTGATAACAATTGATATATTTTTCTGTCACCTGAATGGAATGCTGAACTGAACTCTGATCTTTATACTGGGTTTTTGTTGATTTGATTTCTGTATCAAATTCTAAATTAAAAAATGCACATTTAAAAGCAATGTTTCACCATTAAAACCATGCATTCAAGTTTATGTTTAAAAGACTATTTGCACATACCACCAGTATGAATGCATTGGATTTTTATGTGCAGAAACTCTCTGAGTCATTGATCAAAACAGAAAGATATTAAAAGTAGAATGAACCAATGAGACAAAAACGATAAATTTTATTAAAAAAGAAAAAACGCTACATTTCATTCTGTTACATCGGTGGCTCAGTGGTAGGTGTTTCGCCTGCCATGCGGAAGGCCCGGGTTCGATTCCCAGCCAGTGCCCAAACCCCCCA
>JAOTQY010000045.1:25090514-25102265 GCA_026413445.1 Dolichallabes microphthalmus
TGGGACCGGCACTGCATCCAGTGGCTGGGGTGTTTGGGCACTGGCTGGGAATCGAACCCGGGCCTTCCGCATGGCAGGCGAAACACATACTGTACCACTGAGCCACCAGTGCCCCAGTAGCTATTATTGATGAAAAAACAGTATTAGTGATGATTACAGCTGACGAGCGCAACTGGTCCATTGGTCATAAACCATATACGCATGCTATTATTATTTGTGGTATACAGTATCTGCCTTTGTATGCTTTTTCTTTTTTTTGTTTGCCCATGAAGAAATAGTAAAAATAGTATAAATAGTAAAATATTTAAAAGTAAAACCCAATTAACAGTTTTTCCTGCTTTCTTTCTAGACAACTGTGGCTCACCATAAAAACCCAGAGAATCCAGTTTGTGACCTGAAGATTAGTTCCTACAAGGACAATGATAGCTCTACACAAAATGGTATCATACAGGAAGAAAATACTGATATCAGTGACAATAATCGCTTCCATATTTCAGTTCAGCGTGAGCTACAGTTTCAGGAATTGCATAGAACATGATAACTCTTCCCGTACAAACTTCATCTGCATCAATCGCCTTGAGCAGACAGTTAATGCGATTGTGAGTGACATACCAGCATCTGCAACAACGCTCACAATCTCTGACTGTACACTTGTAAACATTCCTCCTCAAAGCTTCATTAACCTGACAAATCTCAGGAGCTTGGAACTAACCAACAATCGCATGAGTCACATCCACGAAGGTGCCTTTGCTAAACTAGGATATCTTGACACACTGAATTTATCCAGAAATCACATAGTTTATCTCAATTCTTCAATTTTCCATGACCTTCAGAACCTGAGGAAGTTAATTCTGGCAGAGAACAAACTGAAAAATATATCTTCTGACTCATTTGCTAGTTTGTCAAAATTACAGACTTTGGATTTGTGCAAGAACGAGTTAATGAACTTCTCAGCTGTGGTTCACTCTATATCAAATCTGAAAAATCTGACGACACTGAATATTTCCTTCAACAATCTTATCACTTTGTATCACTCAGACAGACTGCCACAGTCACTTTCTCATCTTAAGCTTGGTAATAACAAGCTGACCACACTGGAATGCAGGAATGACTCTTTAAGTAGTGTCAAAGTGTTGGATCTCTCTTATAATACAGGGTTGTCAAACCAGGCTTTCATTGGTCTGAATCTGAGCAATCTGGCACACCTGGGTCTGCGTTTCACCAACATTTCAATAGTAACACTCCTTAATCAAACTAAAGGGATGATGACACGGTATATAGACTTCTCAGGTTTGGGACTAACAGAACCTCAAATGGTAGTTTCATTGTGCAAACAACTGTCATACTATTCAAATAAAAATATTAAAAAAATGCTCCTTCAGCAAAATAAGCTACAAGGTCTGAATAATAAGACATTATCTGACTGCCCTTACATCACTGATTTTTTGGACCTTTCATTCAATGAGCTGAAGAACACAAACTGTTTGCAATTCCTTGAAGGACAAAAACATCTTAAAACACTTGTAGTTGAACATAACCACCTTACCAGTCTAATAAATTGTAAAAATTACACAAGATTTTTCCACTTGGAAGAACTAAGCTACCGCTACAATCGCATTCTTCAAGTAAGTTCTTTTGCCTTCAATCATGCACCAAAACTGAAAACTCTTAAACTGAATATAAACATAATTGCCTACTTGGATCACAAAGCACTGAATGGACTTAAAGACCTTACTAATCTTCGACTGGATAACAACCTTCTGACTGATCTCTACAACGACAGCTTTAAGGACCTTCACAGTCTTAAGACACTCAATTTACGTAAAAATGAAATTTCTGTCATTTTCAACAACACTTTTTACTTCCTCAGAAATCTGACCACTTTAGATCTAGGTGGGAACAAGATAGCACATTTAATGCCCCTGGCCTTTGAAGGGCTAGACAGCTTAGAAAAGCTTTACTTAGACCAAAATCGTCTAGGAAAAATCAACAGTCAGTTGATTGGAAGCCTGCATCGCACATTGCAAGTGCTAGATTTAGAAGGCAATTTCATCCGCTACAAGGCCAATCATGCACACTCCCCATTTGTAAATCTTACAAAACTGACTGACCTAAAATTAGGTGGACAAAGGCCATATGGCATAACTTTATTACCTCATGCATTTTTTCGGGGTCTCACTTCACTAACAAGCCTTTACCTTACCAACAATCGTATCTCTTCTCTCAGCAGTGACACATTTGACGACCTAAAAAACTTAAAATTTTTAACCTTAGATGATTCATGTGTCGGCGTTGCCCAACTCAAGCCAGGAATTTTCAAAAACCTTCACAAGCTGGAGATTTTAAAAGCTGAAAACATGGGCATTGGGTCTTTCTCAAAAGACGTGTTTGGTAATCTCACAGGATTGAAAACATTGAATCTTAACAAAAATACAATGCAGACATTAGATGTAGACTTATTGGAAAATTTGACTAATCTACAGTATCTAGATGTTAGAGGGACACCTCTCAGTTGCAAATGTCCTAATAGTGAGCTCCAGAATTGGACAAAAAACCAAAGAGTACAGATTGTATATCTTTATAACCTGACCTGTCCGGATGTCAAAGGAACATACTTTTACAACTTTGACACCCATGTATGTTCAGACTTTGGAGTGTATTGGTTTGCCTCCACCTATGTTGTAACATTGTTCCTAACATTACTTCCACTACTTTATGTCAAGCTCTATTGGAAATTTAAATATGGCTACTACGTTTTCCGCTCTTGGTTTGGCGAGCAGTGGCGTCGTCTTCGGGAAGAGGAAGAGAAATGCACATATGATGCCTTCATCTCCTACAACTCGGCAGATGAGGAATGGGTGATGGAGCAGCTTCTCCCAAATCTTGAAGGGAGTGGGTTCCGACTTTGCCTCCACCACCGGGACTTTGAACCAGGCCGCAACATAGTGGACAACATTGTAGCAGCCGTATATAACAGTCGCAAGACAGTGTGTGTGGTTAGCCAAAACTTCCTCCGCAGTGAATGGTGCTCTCTGGAGATCCAACTGGCCAGCTACCGTCTTTTTGATGAAATGCAGGATGTGCTCTTACTTGTCTTTTTGGAGATCATCCATGAGCGCCAATTGTCTGCCTATCACCGTATGAGAAAGGTTATGTTGAAAAAGACTTATATACAGTGGCCAGGGGTGGACTGCACAGATCCCAACAAGGCCCAGGAACTGTTCTGGAGGCAGCTTAAGAGAGCTTTAAAGAGCAGCAACAGTAGAAGCCAAGACGAAGAACAGGTGGAGGAGAAAGATCAGAATGAGCAGCAGCAAGATGACCAGGCCCAAATCGATGACGAGCCATATTACCTAATGCCCTAAGAACAGATTTACATTTTGTGTCTAGCATTCTTCATACTGAAGAAAAGTGAAGGGAAATAAGCTTATATTAGAACGCAAAAGATAGCTACCAATTTCTTTATTAATTACATTTTCCTTTAGGATTACTTATGCCAGCTGGAAACATATTAACAATGAACAAATCCTGTTATATAAAGAAATCAGACTCAAAATAAGATGAAGACAAAAGCAAAAAAAATAAAAAATAATTATGTGCCTCTTTGTGTTGGGGGGTAAGAAATAAAGATGTAAATAAAATGATGATTTATTACAAATCTGAATTCTTGTTTAAATGTCACTTACACTTCAACATTGAAATACATACTTTTTATTACTACCAAAAAAGCTTACACAGAAGGCGGATTCACTGACAGGAGAACCCACAGGTTACCTTTGATTCTCTACATTACAACTGTTACTGGACATGTTCATCAATCCTGTTATGTTGTCCAAACCACAATAATACATAATTGTGTCATGTCAGTCAAAAGGAATTTTTTTTTTCTTAAGAAGTATTGTCTGACATAAATATGCATGTGAACAATTTAAATTTGCAGTGCACTTCAGTAAGAGGAAATTAAAAATCTGCTATTTATGAACAGTTTCACTATCACACATTTTTATTTTCAACCATTAAATTTTTTTTTTAGATGATAACACTCAAACCCGTTGCTTCACAATAAATGCTGTAGCCTAGATAAAATTTTATATCTAACAGGCATCTTCTAACTAATACTAGAAATAAGAAATGGTTAAGTGCAAGTCCATTGGCAGAGTGTAATGGGTCATGGCAAATGTTTAAAAGAGTTGGATGGATGTGGGAACTGATAGTAAGGCTCATAACAAAACCCTTCAGGAGGAAAGAATGCTGAAACAGCACCAAAGGGCGGTTTAACACTGACACGCTCAGTCTCATGGTGAGGGGAACAACTCCTCAACTCTGTCAGAGAACCTAATGCTGAATGGGATTTCTCTAAATTCTCATCTTGAAACAGAAAATTTAAATCAGGGTCATTTCGCCACTGTTCTAGCAGTGGCAGTGCAGTGCCACGTCTCCTCCCGCTTTCACCACTACCTACTTTTACTTGCTTCTGTGGCTCCAGGAAAAATTGGTCCAAAGTCCTATTTGTACACTGATAAGACACTGGTGTTGAAGTTTGAGGCTCAGTAAAGGCCTGGTGCAGGGAGAACATCTGAGAGTTGGAGAGTTGCTTTGCACTACGAGTATCTTGTGACTGTGGTGATATACTCCACTGGCTCATCTACAGAAAGAGGAAACAAAGCTAATGAACAACTACATCCATATAGTATTAAATGAATTAGCAAGAAGAAAATAGTTGCATAAACAATTTATTTTAGACCCTTTAATTGCACTTAAAATGCTTATATTTGTAGAGCTAAAATAGGAGAAGCTTGTATAAATGGTTAAAATTCACATAGCTGGTTTTGTTATTACACAGCGTAAAACTCCCTTAGTTGCTATTGTTCATTTATTTTTGAAGACGCATCTAAATACAACTAATGAGAAGGTAAATTTTAAATACAGTAGGGAATGTAATGTGTATTATTTTACGCCATCATTGCTTTTCCCAAATTGCCCTTTAAAAGAATGAACTTCATACGACAGTGCCTTGCAGAAATATTTATACTGTACCCCTTGAACTTTTCCACATTTTGTCATGTTACAATCATAAACGTAAATGCATTATATTAGGATTTCATGTGACAGAACACCACAAACTGATGAATGGTTTTCAATTTTATTATTATTGTATATATTCTTTTACAAATAAATACCTGAAAGTGTGGCATGCATTTATATTCAGGCCCACCCAGAGTCAATGCTTTGTATAACCACCTTCTGCTGCAATTACAGCTGCAAGTCTCTGCCAGATTTGCACATTGACAGAGTAAAATTCTTCTTGGCAAAATAGTTCAAGCTCAGTCAGATTGGATGGAGAGCGTATGTGAACAGAATTTAGACTTGCAGCAGGTTCTCAAATGGATTTAGTTCTGGGCTTTGACTGGGCCATTTTACCACATTAATATGCTTTGATTAAACCATTCAATTGTAGCTCTGGCTACATGTTTAGGGTTGTTGTCTTGCTGTTAGGTGAACCTCCACCCCAATCTCAAGTCTTTTGCAGACTTACAGTTTTTCTTCTAAGATTGTTATGTACTTGGCTCCATCCATCTTCCCATCGACTCTGATCAGCTTCTCTGTCCCTGCTGAAGAAAAGCATCCCCACAATATGATGCTGCCACCACCAAAACATAGCGTGTTGTATTTAGGCCAAAAGGTTACATTTTGGTCTCATCTGACCAAAGCACCTTCTTCCACGTGTTTGCTTACTTTTATTATCCTTCCACTTCACAATTATGTGCCTCTTTGTGTTGGTGTACCACAAAAAATCCCAATAATATACATTTACATTTGTGGTTGTAACGTGAACAAATGTGGAAACGTTCAATGGGGTATGAATACTTTTGCAAGGCACTGTTAGCACAGATTGTTCAATCAAATACATATTTTTTTTAAGTATACAAAAGGACAGGTGACAGAGTTGATAGTTTAGGGTTTAAAGCTACAGCTTCAGTTTAACATTTTGGAAGGAAACAGCATGAACTCACCATTTAATCAGTAAATAGAAGCACTTAGAAAACCTGAAAACAGCTGCCTTTGAACGTGTGCATCTTATTTTTTTGACTCACATAATTCTTATTATGCTATCAAACCTAAAAAATAATGCCCTCATTTTCAAGCTTTTAGCGCTACGTACTGTATACTGAAGGAAAGGCTTGGTCAAAAAATTAACTATTACTCCACCCTAAAAGATGACTGCTGTCCAAAGATTACTTCTTCTGTTAAGAATATTCTAAGATAGCAACTGCTGTCATTTCTGTGTGCTAGGGGTAAAACAGCACGTTTTTGTCAAATTTGTAAACATAATGCATATCTGTTACATCAAAGGCATACCGTATCTTGGCAGGGTCGTCTGAGTTTTCTGAAAAAATCCTGAGGTGAGTCAATCTCCCAAGTTTTTTTCCTCTGCCTCTTAGAAGTTGATCCTACTTCCATATTCTCACAAAAGCCTTCTTGTAGACAATGTTTTTGCGAGTCATTACCTAGCACAGACAACAATAATTGACTATTGCTCAAAATCAGAAAACAGCAAATATCAATATCTACACCTATGTAAATCGAAGCAAAATCCACTTGTTACACTGCCCGGTCAATAATAATAATAATAATAATAATAATAGTAATGATGATAATTTAAAAAAAGCCCACATGCTAATATTTTGTTTGACCACCTTCAGCTTTGATTATGATGTACAATGTGCTCACCCGTTCATGTGTGAAAATGATTCCTTATGCTTCCATAAGCACAGCTAAAGTCCATTGATTTGATATTCAGTACATTCAGGTTAGTCAACTGACTTATCAAAAGGATCCAAAGGATTTTATAGCGGGCACTAGACAGGACGGCAGTATCGCTCCATACGCTGACCCTTTTTACCTTTCCCCACTGCTCGAAAAGTCCAATTCTATGCTCACCAAACTCAAGTCTTTGTTTTCTGTGACTCTGTTTTCACTATTTAACATAACTGATTTCTACTACTACAGTGGAACCTTGGATTACGAGCATAATTAATTCCGGAAGCGGGCTCGTATTTCAAAACACTCTTAAACCAAATGGAATTTTCCCAAAAGAAATAATGGAAACTCAAATTATTCATTCCACAGTCCCAAAAAATAAATACATAAAAATAATTAACACAAAATATACAGTAAAAACAAAACAAATTAACCTGGACTTTACCTTTTTAAAAAAAGTAAAAATAAATCCTGACAGATAAGTGTTTCCGTTTGTGCGCGCGTGTTTGTGTGAAGCTAAAGTAAGGAGCCGCTTCCCTCTCCCCATTCTTGTCTTACACAGGTACTCTTCTTCCACTTTTTTCACATAACGGAAACACTGTTTTATCGGAAAAATAAACAAGAAATCTCTCTAATGACACTCGATTGAGTGTCACACTAACGGAATCACTGCTCTAAAGTAAAAATAAAACAAATGAACCTGCACTTTATCTTTGAAATGAATTGTGACAGAGTAGTGTTTTTGTGAAGAAGAGAGAGAGTGTGTGCATGTCTGTGGGAGGGGTCTATGTGTGTGGCTCAGTGTCCAATGACACGCGTGCACACAGACACAAAGAGCAGGCTGATACAGAGAGGGATGGATCTTTAACCTCTCTAATGAGACTTGCTTTAGCTTTACACGCGCACTGTACATACACGCATACAGACACAATAAAATATGTTTTACGCATTAATTCCATTAATATCAAATCTCCTTAGGTGTTGTCTTTACTTAATGCAAAGCAATATTTTGATCTTTCTCAAGCACTTTTTCTAAGTGGCCAGACAGTGTAGAAGTTTTTATAATTTCACCATGATTACAAATGATTACTTGGCAGTAAATGCATCATGACCACTTACTGTTAAGGTAACATACCTGCCTGAAATTCCGCTGTCTCCCTCTGTTGATCAAATTCATGTTTCCTTGTAAAGATGGAATACATTTGCTTGTTGCCTAAAGAATTTTGCTCTGAGCTGGGCCAGACTTGCTCTGTAGAGTCTGAGGATGAACGTGGACCCTCTGCACTGATGTGAGAGTGCAGCCTATGTAGGCTGTGCTGAAGCTGAGAGCCATGTCTTTCCTGCAGTTGGTGCAAGAGCACTCTCCTGCACTCTGTCAGGAGAGGGCGGCAGCGTTGTAGTGGAAATGAATCTAGACTATGACACAGACCAGATGCCAGTCTACTCACTGCTTCCTCTGTAGATGAAAAAGCAGGCTTCCTGTGTTGACCTTCATCTCCCAATGCACTTCTCTTACTGTCCAGTGTGGGTGAAGAAAACATGAAGCTGGCAGGACTAGGAGCATCCAATTGTGCATTCAAAAATTGTGGAGAATCCAATTTTAAGAATTTTGACCTTACACGGGTGTCTAGTCTTTTAGCATTTACCAAATCATGCTTCACATCCACAGCAGCTGCCTTATTTGTTTGCTTTTGGTCATGTTTAATTTTCTTTTTTGGAACAGCCTTATGTTCACATGGGCTGATAGGTGTTCGAAAAGACTTATGAACAAGTTCATTTTCTGATGAAGACAAAATTACAGCGTCTGGCATGTCTTTCTGATCCAAAGAGCTTCCAGATCTGGAAGTAGCTTTATGAATCTGTGCAGAATTATGTGTCCCATCCCCACTGGGCATGGTTAGAGGCACTGTGCCTTCTAAATTAGTCTGTATACAATCTGTTTGCTCTATCGATATTAACTTCTGGTCTTTACTTGCATATGCAGAAATGCCTTCCTCACTTGTTTCAGAAACCACAGCAGGAGGTGTTGAGTGGGGAATTAAACAGGAAGGGGAAGGGGATTGACTTGCTGTGGCCTGTCCTTCCTGTTTTTCATGTTTCTTTTCCTTTACCAGTCTTTCAATGTTGACGGACCTCACCTCATGGCTGAAGAGGCCTCTGATAGACGTAAGACGGCCTTCAGTGATAATGCTTGGCTTCTGTGAAGGAAATGGCTTTGCAACTGGCTGTTCTTTTCTGAAAAGGTTTAGTGAGCAGCTGCTTTGGCAATCTTGATACTTGCTGCATGACCCTTTGTCTTTCCTTCCTCTTTCACACTGTTGGTGCTGGTTAGATCTGTTGCTGCTCTGCCCTCGAATTAAATTTCTTTGTTTTATTGTTTTCAGACGTTTTGTCTTTTGAGGCACTCTGTAATGCTCCTGTGTTTTATTGTTACTCCAAACTGAACTGTGGCAAGAAGCAGAAACACCTGTATTGCAAGATTTCATCATGACCTTCATATGGCTGTTGGACATGTTTGGGGCAATTTGTTTGTCAGGCAGTGATCTTCTCTTGTTAGCCCTCATTGTAAGCTTGCTAGGTAAACGCACATTTGACCAACAGAGAACACAGTTAGCTAGGTACTAGATGACTGACAAAATTGCAAAGAAATTAATTCATTTATCATCCACTTTTCACCAACATATGTTCGTGCAAACAATATCCTTGACTAATTTATTTCTACATAGCTAATTAAACTTTCCCATATTCTAACATACATGTATATACATATGCATACCGTATACATATGCATATACATATGTATGTATATACAGATGTATGTATGCATACAGCAATCAGCCAAAACATTAAAAGCACTCATTATCTTCTTTTATAGACTTCTGTCAGGAGTTGGGATATATTAGGCAGCAATTGAACCATCACTTCAAACATACATGTTGATGTGCTAGAAGCAGGAAAATGAGCAAGCATAAAAGTCTGAGAGATTATAAGAAGGGCCACATAGTGAAGCAAAAAAGCTAGGTTAGAGCATCACCAAAATGGCAGGCCTTGGGGTGTTCCTGGTAAGCAGTGGTAATACCTAACAAAATGCTGACCTCTGTCCACTGCTTAGAGCTCCTACAATGGGCATGTTAACATGAACCTTAAACCCTGTCGCGTGCAAATATTGGAAGAATGTGGCCTAGTTTGGACAATCACATTTTATTTTACACCATGTAGATGTAGGTGGGTGCATTTGCATCACTTATCTGGACACCAAATGGCTTTTGCCTGCTCTAAAGGGAAATATGCATGCTGGCAAAGACAATGGGGATAATGTGCCTCCAGCACCAAAAAAATAATTTAGGAAAGTTTGAGGAACATGTCAAAGTGTTCAGGGATTTTGACTTTGCATCCAGATCTCAATTTGATTGAGCACCTGTGAGATTTGCTGGACTTACAGGTCTGATCCTTGAATGCTGACCTTGCAGCTCACAAGACTTAAGGGATTGGGGCCAACACCTTCAGAGATCTTGTGGAATCCATGCCTTGATAGACCCAATTGGGGGCCAACACAATATTAATTAGAGGACTTTATTATTATGGCTGATCAGTCTGTGTGTGTATTTATATTATAAAAGCAGAAAATGTTGCTTTACATATACATACACACACACACACACACACACACACACACAGAGCATAAATGTAAATTTACATACGCACAGTGGTAATCAAAGGTGTTAAGACATCATATGCACATACAGTAATATAACACGTATCAATGTATTATTACGTTTCATTAGCCGTGTTAGCTGCAATGTTTAACTACCAATCATGGCGTCGGACCACGTGTCCCACTGCGGCCTGCTTTATTGTAACGTTACTGATCCATTTATTTTACATCCTGAATTTCATCCTATTTTATTTATTAATTTTTAACTCATTTATTTATTTTACCTTAATATTATTAATTATTATTGTCCTCTTTCACACAGCACCAGTACAGACCTCACCCACCTCTCTAAACGACACTTAACGCTCCGGGAAAACCGTCTGGCGTTAAAATTCGGTTTAATGTTATCTTTCAGTCTGGATAACGTTATGGCTCTAAAAGCCGGAAATTGTTTAACCGATTTGTAGATAATTATGGCTTTATTTTTAAAAGGCATTATGTGCTAGTATGTGTGCTCTTACCTTTGTTGAAGTTTCTTCTTAAACCCTTTTAATCAAACACCTGACCTGAGGTCTATCCCGTGTTTAACTTCTACTCGCCGTTAACCTGAACGTTTTGTTACCTGGCAACCGTTTAGAAAGGTTAGGGGCACACGGATGATTGTTTATATAATTATCAAGCCTACCCCTCTGAGAATAGTGAGCCTGGAGGTTTTAACGCAAGTTATTTTGCTATGTTGTACATTATTCAGATATTTAAGAGCGACACTTGTGGAGATCACCAAGTAGATTATGCGAGCACTCGCATGAGGTCACAGGGTCACATGACCTGGAGGCATCGAACACTAGTGATTGTTTAAAAATACATAAAATTCAATTAAAACACAATAATATACAACTGTTATGTGAGTAAGAAATGTGAGTAATTTTTTTTATCCATCAGGAATTCCTATTACCTTGGTTATCTCCATTAAAAATGAATGAATCATAAAAATCCTCCTTTATCATCTAGCGTTCTCTGAGGACACAGAGCATCTCAAAGAAGAGCTTACAAGCCTAACACTCAGCCCTTAACAGTAGCCTGAATTAAGGTCAGAAGTTAATCTGAAAAATATTTTCAGTTTTTAACAAACCATAGATAACACATTTTAATGCAAATACATCACAATCACATGGCTGCTTCTTTTACCAAATACCGCCATCTATTGGCTACATTTTGTCACAGCAGAAGTGTGTTAAAAATGCACTTGTGGTAAAGTGTTGTTGTTGTTGTTGGTCTTTCGGCTGCTCCCGGCAAGGGGTCGCCACAGCGGAATATCCAGTCCGCACAACAAC
>JAOTQY010000045.1:25263565-25278472 GCA_026413445.1 Dolichallabes microphthalmus
TGATCGGTTAACGGTTAATGTTCGGTTAACGAACGGCGGTTGTCGGTTAGGAAAATTAATCGATATGAGCATCCCTACTCTATACACACAGTCTTATAAAAGTAAGCAGTTCAAATTTTCCATAGCATTTCAATAATATTTACTGTCAATTTTCAGTAATTGCGTTAAACATGGACAATTTTAACTTTGATGGTCTTGTATTTGTATGAAATATAAACAACGATCTGTAATCTATCTTTAGTGAATCTCCATCTGCACTCTGCTGGGCTATAAATGAATGAAAGGGTTGCTCTGTCATACCGGGCTCTCAGTTTGGGTATTTTACACATGCCCTCACCGTGGACACTGCGGATATGTTTGCTCAAACAGCCCGAGTTATGTCTCATGGTGGCGCTTCACATCACTGCCTTTTATCCACGGTTTCGGAGACAAACTGGTTTTAAACTTCCCTCAGGAAGAATAAACATATCTGTCCAGTCATCTTTAAAGTTGCAGTTTTCATAGTCAACTTTCTTTTTCTTGAAGTAAGCCATGCTGTGTCACGATTTCGTTTCTGTTTCTTGCACACCTTCTGTCTATACGTAGTAAACAATTGCATTGATTGGCTCTGTTGAGTAAAACATACTGTATAGCCATGCCCACCTTGAGGGAAAAAGTGCTCGATTACTGTTATGTTAATTATTCTCATTTATCAAAAAAAGCATCACAGTCTGGATAGAACTGTCAACCGGTTCGGGTCCGCACAGCAGTCTGCCATTTAGAGGCGCCTGACCTAAATGCATTGCATTGACCTTTTACAATGATGCATCACACGAGCCATGGTGGTGTAGAGTATTGCCACTGATTGTGCAGGTCAACAAAAACATCACAGAGGTTTTTCTGTCACATGTGCACGAACACACATGGGGAGAGATAGGAAGCTTGTGCAACAAAGAAAGGCCCCTTTCCCATGTCCTTTCATTTCATCATCTATCTTATCTATCTATAGATGTAAAAAACTGTATAACATTATAGAATATAAGAATAAAATAATTTGGGGGATGTAAAATGAGTAATGGAACATGGACAATTTAAATTTTTGTTTATGCACACATAAAGTAAAAACTACCTAACATATTTTTATGGGGTTTTCACAGGTGTATTTGGCCGAGCTGTAGGTCACATACTGTATAGGCTTCTTGCAATCGGCATACGGGAAGAGAAGATATGCTAATTTTAAATTTAAATGAAAAATGCCCTTATAGCATTAAAAAAAAATTTACCTCGAAAAAATCATTAGTTCATCTCAAAATTCAACAGATGGGGCTTATGAGTGTGCAATAAAATTCCACACAAACAAAGTCACAGGCACATCTAGTGAAGGATAAATTGCGTCTTTTTTTTTCTTTTTTTTACACGGTTTTTAAAAAAATAATTTACGCATACTGCCATTGTAAGTCATTCTGAAATAATTCTCTGTTAACTTTATTCAAAGTCAAATCAAAATAGATGGCGAGACATACATACACTGTATTGCCAAAAGTGTTTGCTCACCTGCCTTCACATGCATTTGATTTGAACTTGAGTAATAGGGTTATAGTAAAATTTATGTTGGCCCATCATTTGCAACAGTAACAGCGTCAACTTTCCTGAGAAGGTTTTCCACAAGGTTTAGGAGTGTGTTTATGGGAATTTTTAAACATTTTTCCAGAAGCGCATTTGTAAGGTCAGACACTAATGTTGGACGATGCTGGCTTGCAGTCTCCGTTCTGATTCATCCCAAAGGTGTCGAGTTGAGATCAGGACGCACCAGTTCACAAAGCAAAGTCCATAATGACATGGATGGGTGAGCGCTTTGGTGTGGAAGTTCTTGATTGGCCTGCGCAGACTCCTGACCTCAACCCGATAGGACACCATGGTGCGGACACTGCGCGCGAGCCAGAACTTCTCATCCTTCATCAGTGTCTGACCTCACAAGTGCGCTTCTGGAAGAATGGTCAAAATTCCCATTAACACTCCTAAAGCTTGTGGAAAGCCTTCCTAGAAGAGTTGAAGCTGTTATGACGGCAAAGGGCCAACATCATATTAAACCCTGCGGATTAAGAACTGGATGTTACTTAAGTGCATACTGTACGCATGTGAAGGCAGGTGAGGGAATACTTTTGGCAATATAGTGTATGTAACTGTCTAATGTGGGAATTTATTTTATTTTTTATTCATCTAAACACTAAAATATTTAGTGCTTTTCTGAGAAATAATGTTTATCTATTGCAATTACCTAAAACAATACGAAATAGAATACAATGTGCATAAATTACAGTAAAGGAAAAAACAAAGGACAATAAAGTACTAATAATATGTATAAAATAAAGGGAAAAGGAAGGAATTTAATTGCATAAACAGAGTTAAAATGTGAGGTTTGTATTATTGAACAGACTGAGTCAGACACAGTCATGGTGCAGAAACACACACAGCTCAATGACTTCCGCTTTCAATAAACAAGGTCTTTTGAGCGACAGCTTCCCCGGTCCAATCAGCGCCTTTGAAACTGTTCGCGTGATTCAGAAGGCTGCATGCACACACAATGAGAAGAGAACAGCGAGAGAAAAAAGATAGAATCCCTGACGCTTGGCGTTTGTTATAATATATGTAATCGCCTAAACAGTTGCAAAAAAAAAGCGCGTTAGAAAGTATCCAGGTTGATTTCAAAATTCGGCAAAAAACGGCTTCGAAGAGGCTCTAACGATCCTGCAGATGGTGCACAAGGGACTGTCAAGGCGGTAGCGCACGCGAAAGACAGCGCGAGGGAAAGAAGGCCCTCGCCTGCGCGCGACAGACCTGCGGGGAAAATTGAAGAGCGCCGCCTAAAGACCCGCAGCAGAGCCGCGGACACCGCAGGGCGCTCGGACAACAGTCCGCGGAATAACCGAGAGCGCCGCCAAACGCTCGCCACGGGGCAGAACGTCTTTCATAAGACCAAAAAAAAAAAAAAAACCGGGGCTGCTAGGAAATCATTAAAAAAAAAATAGTTCATCTCAATTTAACAGATGGCGCTGTACATTTTTTTTCATGCTTGAGTGTGCAGTTGAAATCTAGTTAATAAACACCATTCCATATCATACAGCATTTCACAGTAAGATAAAAATTTTAGTTCATTTCAAAGTTCAACAGATGGCGCTGTCATTTTCTTTAAGCTCGCTTATGAATGTGCAGTCGAAAACTAGTTAATAGAGTTGATCTTGCGTCTTTCCTCCACGTTCTCTATAGGAAAAACATTGAAATAAACATTACTTCATTGTCTTGAATCGCAAAAATTTTGTTAAATATAGTATTTGCTTTTTGATTTGAATAATATTGCTGTTTGGAAAGTTTTGTCGCTCTTATTTGACACGGCTTGAAATGCACATTTTCATGGCTTTTACTTTGTAATTTAGATATTTATTGGAAATTTTCAAGTATTATACCTACCTATTATTTGATTTGGCTGTTTTTTGGGGGTTTAAGACAATGCCTTCAAGAAAAAAATCAAGTCTTTCTCAGTACTCTAGAAACGCTAAAAGGATGAGGGCGATTAGATCCCGAGAATCTGATGAAGATCGCGAGGCGAGACTCGCTGCTGCTCGAGAGCGTCAGGCCACAGTTCGCTCTCTGGAAACTTCTGCCCAGCGTGAATCCCGGCTGTGTGCTCAGCGCATTCGCACAGCTGCTTCTCGGGCGCTCGAAAGCAGTAAGGAACGTGAAGTGCGGCGTACCGCTGATCGGGAGCGCCATACATTATCTCGTGCTTTAGAAACCTTAACCGAAAGAGAATCTCGCTTGAGTTCTCAGCTTGTCCGTACAGCTTTTTCTCGCTTGTTTGAAAGCAGAGAGGAACGAGAAGCACGACGAACCGCTGATCGTCAGCGCCACGCCGAGTCTCGCGCCTTTGAAACGTTTACGCGACGTAAGGGACGCTTAAGTGCCGATCGCGATCGACACAATATTGCCAGAGCTCTCGAGAGCGAAGACCGATACCGCCGACGATTGGAGTCAGCCAGCGAGAACTATGAGCGCACGCGTGACGGCCCTGAGGATTTTTTATTGTTTGAAAGGGAGAGAATAGATGCGACGTGGCAGGCGGAGACTGCAGAACAACGCCAAGCTCGACTTCGTCACTCTCTTGATATAATTTCAATTTCATCTCAAGACTCTGATGAGTCTCAAGAAGACGGTGCGGTGAAGTATGAACTTCCTTGGATCGTTAAGGTAAAGAGTTGTTTATTTGCTTAGGATTGACCACTAAATAAATGTGGTTGCATCAGCAGGAAGGTCCAAAGATCTTCCAGAGCTCTTGAAATCACTGTTGAATGGCGACGATTCACAATGTATTTCTTGGACGATATCCGTGAATACAACAACGCATTTTAAATGACATCTTTTAGAACAAAGCAACTAACAGAAGGGCCGTTTATGACAGTGTTGTTTAAGGTTCAGGGCCGAGTTTATCACGTGGTTGGTTGCTTCCCGAAGATAAGCTCGGATTTCTTCAGATTTATTTTGTGTCGCATTATAACAAACAACATTAACAATAATCTGATTGTTCGGCTTCAAAACAAGCTGCATCAAGTGAATCCATACGTGCATACATGAGTCATAGAACACATCAAGATAGTTTATGGAATTTCTGTCTGTTTGTGCACACATCACATAAAAACTACTGAATGATTTTGAATGGGGTTTTCACAGGTGTATTTGGCCAAGTTTGAGATAATACTGTATATAGGCTTTGTCACAGAGAAGACATGCTACCTTCAAATTTAAAAGGAAAACGTCTTAGGACCTTAAAAAAAAAATCAATAATTCATCTCAAAATTCAACCCACTTCAATCTACTTAATAAACCCGATCTCACACCTTCATAACACGTGAACATTTTAGTTAATTCCAAAATTCAACAGATGATGATGTAAATTTTTTAAAACACGCTTACGAGTGTACGAAGTCGCTTGACGTGTCAGTGATGCAAACCATCTGTTTGTCCACGGCCCAAGTGATTCTACCTCAAACGTTTATGTCAACCTGGTTGTATGGTGCGGTTCTCTCTTAATTAAAAATGTAGTGGTCCCTTACAATGCGTCTGTTGATACGTGATAATTTGCAGTTGCAAATAAAAAGAAATGTAGTGCTGCAGAAATTCTTCCAGAAGTGGGCAGGAGTAGGATTAAAGAGGAGTGTTACACACTGGTGTTACTGTAGTGTTAATGCATGCAGATGTTGTGTCTATAGACATGTTGTCTGCAGTGTAAAATATTCTGCTGTGTTCTTTATCGTTTCAGGATTACGTTCTACAGGCAGATGGCTCCGTCACCCCTGTGGCCAAAGTGCAAAATCTGGTGCTGGATGAACAGAGAGCCGGGGAGATCCTGTCGTTAGCCCAGGTGCTTGGTGAACTTTTGCAGTAATTAATTCTGGGATTGATGCTGTATACGAGCGACGGCAGTTTTACGTGAAGCAGAACTTTAAAATCATTCAGCTGCATCAGATCTAGTCGCATTTATTTCATAGTTGATATGCTTTTCTTGATTTATTTAATTTGTTTGTTTCGCTCTGTCCACCAGGCTCTTCGAGAGCAGCAGTCCAAGCCTACAGCGTCATCCAGAACGATTCTTCTTTCAAGCTCCCCGTCCCTGCCCGGCTCCACCTCAGCCATGCTCCGCCTCCAGTTCTGCTCCGCCCAAGCCATCGCGGACGGCTCGGCATCGACGACCGTTCGCAAAACCAAGCTCCTCCCTTCGCTTCTCCCGACTGAGCCAATCAGGCTCGAGAACGGCGTCACGACTCTCAACCTCCTCCCTGACGTCGAGCACGCCGACCTGGGGAAGCACGCGGGGGAGGAGGAGGTGTTGATCATTCACCCGTACGAGTGCTCAGAGTGCAACCTGCTGTTCAGCACTCCTGAAGATTTTCTTCACCACCAGGGGGAGCACTTTCTGGCTCAGGACAAAGAAAGTGGGGGCACCGGGGTCATGTTGGGCTACGAAGATGGCGCCAGAGCGAGAGCCGATGAGGGGAGGAAAGGTGACGCGAGAGAGGAGGGGAGTAAAGGAGAGCAGGGCAAAGGCCAGGGAGGGCGGCGTTCGTACACGGCCCGGTTGGCCGATCTCGGGGTGACCTCGTCCATCTCGTCCATCAACCTGCGCTGCGAGGAGTGCAAGAGGACGTTCACCACAGCCAATCGGCTGGCGGCGCACCTCCGCGTGCACGAGCAGGGAACACACGAATGTCCTGAATGTGACAAGGTGTTCAAGAAGGTGGGGTCACTCCATACACACATGCGCACACACTCCGGAGAGGCCCGCTTCCTGTGTGTGGACTGTGGACACAGCTTCACCACGGAGATGACCCTCATCATACACAGGTATAGAGGTTAGCCACTTAAAGGTACAGTGCTGTTCGAAAGTCTTGGGCACATACAAGTAAATGCTATAGAACAACGATGCCTTCAAAAAAAAACAGGGCTGTCGATATAAACTTGTTAATGTGTGTGATTAATCTAATAATTTTAACACGGTACTATTTTTTTTTTCCGAAATTAATGAGATGACCAAGTTTGACCCAGATGGCTTTCCATAATCACACCACTGGAGACGGTTACCCGGCTGTGTGAGATAATGGCACGTTTAGCGCGTAATAAGATATCTAGAGGAAACATCACCAGTTGTTCTGTACGGCAAATTTCATTATAAAAAGTTTCTAGACGGAAGTTTGGATTTAAACAAAGTCGTGTGCTCCAGCTACATTCAAGTGTATACAGTAAATGTAAGTCACTGAAAAGGCTGTGAAAGTGAGGCAGTAGAGGGGGAGAAGCTTGCACATAAATGGAGACAACTGGACATCAGTAAGTGGCTCTAACGACCCCGGTGTAAAGGCACACCTAAGCAGTGACGAATGGCAACTGCACTCATGCACACATTTAGTCTCTGGTAAAATTTGTGCAGTTTTATGAGGAAATTAGCTACCTGAGTTTTATCGAGCATCCTACAGAACCGGCCACGGTTCTTCTGAGGGCACGCGCCTGCTTCTTTCTGACATGCGAATCCCAGCAGCTTCAATTTTTTTTGTCTGAAAAGTGGTTGCGTATGTAATATGTATCTTTCTTTCCTGGAGTATTTTTCAGTAACATTCTGTGTTGGGCTACTGATTTTTGGAAATAATGAATGTTTTTTTTTGTTTGTTTTTTAAAATAATCTATAGGCAAGTTTGCACTAAAAAAAACACATGTGATGCCTAAGATTTTTGCACAGCGCTGTATATTCTGATTAACTAAACTATGTCACCCGTGTCTTGTGATAACGCCTCTTCTGCTTTCCTTTTCCTTTCCTAGGAAGTCCCACACATCTGAGCCTCTCCACAGGTGCCCTTTCTGTGCCAAAACCTTCACCAATATGACCAAGTTTCTGTACCACCGCCGCACTCATACGAACCGTGAACCCGTCAGCGCCGCCTCCACAGTAATGCTCAGAACACACCTTTGAAAAAAATGCTTCACGTTACTTTGATTAAAATGCAGCATAACACCTGTAACCTTTTGTATGTTCTCCCTGTGCAGGTTCCACCGACTCAGCGGATGCCTCTGTCCATTATGCAGAGGGCGAGAGAGCGAGAGGCCGTGTGGAGGAAACAGAAACAGGCAGCGCTTCCGGCTCCCGAGACGGATACGGCCGAGAGCATCCTCGAGGCCACGGCTTCTCTCTCTCAGGCTGCTGCGCCGGTAGAGAACGGAGTGGATTCTAAAGATCCTACGATAGAAGACGCACAGGCGAAACTAGATCTCAACGATCTCGACGCAGACGCTATGGATGATTCTGACGAATGGCAGGCTCCCATTACGGAAGAAGATATCAAGTTCCCTTGCTCTACCTGCAGTAAAAGCTTCACCTCCCGAATCCGTTTGTTAAGCCACCGGCGAGCGGCGCACTCCAGCGAGCGGCGCTTCAAGTGCAACGTATGCGGAAAGCCTTTCAAGAAGCAGATCCACCTGCGCAACCACCTGCGCACGCACACAGGCGAGCGGCCCTTCCAGTGCAGCGTGTGCGGCAAGACCTTTTCCTCGCTGGCCAACCTGACTCGACACGGCCTGACTCACACCGGGGTGCGTCCGTACCGCTGTGACATCTGCCACCGGGCTTTCACGCAGTCCTCCAACTTGCGGCAGCACCGCCTGCTCCACAGTAACCCCACCCCCTCGGCGTGCCCGGACTGCTCCGCCACATTCATCCGGCCGTCGAAGCTCGTAGCGCACAGATTCCTTAACCACCCGGGAGCACCGGCGCCGTACTCCTGCCCGCACTGCCCCAAAGGGTTCTTACGCAAGAAGCAGAGGGATCTGCACTGCCTGGAGGAACATCCCAACTCGACCCACCCTTTTACAGACTCTGTTAACGAATCAGGGAATAAAGGTCAGCAGGCGTCTATCGGGGGCGAAGAGCAGACTGTTACTTTGGTCCAGAAGCCAAACTTAGACTGCACGATTTGTGGAAAGCGCCTGAACTCGATGGCTAACCTGCGCCTCCATCAGTTGAGCCACGGACTAGGACCGGGCCGCCCACGTGGTTCCGGCTCATCCTCTGGGAAATCGCACCCGTGCCCCGTGTGTGGGAAGTTATTCGTCTCTGCATCGAGCGTTACGTTGCACCAGCGCGTTCACACAGGCGAGAGGCCGTACCCTTGCGCCGTCTGCGGCAAGCGCTTCCGGCAGAACACCCACCTGCGCGAGCACCTGCGCACCCACTCGGGCGAGCGCCCGTTCCGCTGCGACTTCTGCAATAAGGGATTCGTGCAGAGCATGCATCTGGTCGAGCACAGACGAACGCACACCGGGGAACGGCCACACACGTGCACGGAATGCGGAAAGACCTTCAAGACCATCTCGAACCTGAGGAACCACCGCAAGACCCACAACAAGGCGCAGCACGAAACGGAGCGAGGCACAGACGCTGACCTGGAGACGACCACGGTGGAGGGTGGCCTCGCCACGCTCGCAGTGGTGGACGCCACAGACGGGAACTTCTGCTCACAGCCACAACTCATACAGATCCAGACTTCTGATCTAGAGCAGGTGCGTGAGGTGACAAATCCAACATCTTTAGAGAAACAGGACTTTTTTTTTTTTTTAAGATGAATTTGTGATACTTTCTCACCTGTTGTGACCTTTTGCTTTGTCAGACCCAAGGCACTCCGACCATCATGTGTAATGAATTTGGAGAAGCGATAGCGATCATCGAGACAAGTGGCGATCTGGCAGAGGCTATAGAGCTTTACCACACGGCGCTGGAAGGCGGAATCAGCATGGACACCATCACTCTGGACAACCTGCAGCTCATGTGAATCAGGAAGAGCGTCAGGGTCCGAGACCAGACAGAGTGAGGAACTTGAGACTGGGTGTTGAGAATCGATCTGATCCACACTAGGGTGGAAACCGCCGCAGTCTGGCGGTTTGCATCGATCTTAAAGATGTAGACGAGCCTAGTTAGAGTGATTAACTAACCGAGTGTTTCAGGGAATGTATTTCTGAGGGATTTCGGCTCGTGATTAACAATCCCGAGCATCTTAATACTCCAACACACTGGGAATACCAAACCTGAGCAGGTCTGTGTTATAAACAGTGTTATAGTAGTGACTCTCCATCATCGCACCAAATAGAGATGAATATAGCTGCAGGATAAGTGCAGACGGCATCTTTTCTTTGTTGTTGTTGTTTGTTTTTTGTTTACGACAATACACTGTTGTGGGGCATGTTCCTTAAAAGGAACTTTTAATTTACAAGCATTGAGGTGAACAGGAAACCATAGCCACAAGGGAAAATGTCTGAGCAGATGCAAACACTCACCTCAGGCACTGTGATGATGAGGTAGTGCGTTAATGCGGACAGATAAAAAGAATAAAATTAAAGAGTGCCTGTGCTGCTTTTTCCTGATTTTACAAGTTTACCTCTCAAGGGTCACAAGTGTCTGAATATGTTCTTAATGTTTTTTTTTATGATTAATTATTATTATTGTATATCTGGAATGTCAAAGATTGTTGTAAATAAAAATTTACACTTTGTCTCATTGTTGTAATGGTGTGGCTTGAGGAGCTATAGATTTAACACTGTTCACATTACCTGCCGTTTGACCCTTTTTCAGTATCGTACTGGCCGGGGTTTAAACAAGTTGATCAGATTTTCCACCGTTTGTGATTTCGTGTAAGAAGATCCCCCTCCCCTTGCTCAGTTGTTCTGCTGTTCTCTGGTTGTATTAAGGAGCAGTTCATTTACATGAACACCAAAATAGCGTGTTCAGGGGAGAAGTGAACGAATTTTGAGTTATTGGGGGGAGCTTATCTGAGAGGTATTTCAGCTGGTGCATTAACAGAGACACACCTAGGTTAACATATTAGCGAAATAAAATAATGGACTTTAATACCTAAAATATGGGGCCTATAATATAATCTATGTTTACAATAATTCTACATTTCCAATAATTCTGGAACTACAGTACCAATCAAAAGTTTGGATTAACTTTTCTACATTCTAGAATGATACTGAAGATTTCGAAACAACGGAATAATATATGGAATTAATTACATAAGTCACGACAACTTCAAAGTTGTTATTTTAAGACACGGAGGTCTGCCTTTCTGGAATCGTCCTTGCAAGAACAGTATCAAGTGCATTTGCAAAACCTTCATCAAGTACCATAATGAAACTGGCTCTTACCTTCCCAGGAAAGCAGGACCAGAACTTACCTCTGCTGCAGAGGAGAAGTTCATTAAGAGTTACCAGCTTCAGAAATCACCAATTAACAAATGGCACCTCAGATTAGAGCCGTTGTGAAGGCTTTACAGGTCATAAGATAGCAGACGCATCTCAATATCAACTGTTCAAATGAGATTATTGTATATTTTGGACGCCTTCGGTGTTGTTTTACAGTGTAGAAAGATATAAAAATCAGGAAAGAATTGAATTAGAAGAAAATTCTTGGACTGGTAGTCTATGGGAAGTTCCAGCATGACGAGCACAAAGTTGGTTTGGAAGGACTGGAGTGGCCATCACAGTGCGCTTAGCTCAAGCACAATGAATAGCTTTGGCATTAAATGGAACACCAGCTCTCCTTAACACACATCAGTCCAACCGCACTGATGCTCTTGTGTCTGGAAGGCCACAAATCCTTAGAGCCAAGCTCCAAAATTGAACCCTTCCGCTGACTCAGTTTGATGAAAACGTCACTCAGGACTTCACATATTTTGTTTGCTTCCCTTTTAAAATGCATCATTAGTTTACCTACATCTCCAGGTACAGGTTAACAGTTATAATTTGCCACCATGGTGTCGTTCAAACTACAACGTACAACCTATATTTTGTGAAAGAATTGCGCCTTACCTAATTGTAAATTGTATGCCGTTAGCAGACTTCATCCTTATGATGAAGCACGTAATCAGCAAGGAATAATTAAAGGCTGTGGCATTTAAAGAAAGATTGATTGCTATTAAGGTGCTCAAAATGTGCCCGGAAAACACCGTTCCACCACCACCACGTGTTCGACTCTACATGACATCATGGAGTATAGCACGCCAGGCCTTCCTGGATACTGTCTATGGGGTTTTCTTGGGAACTGGAGTGGGTTGCCATTTCCTTCCCCAGAGGACCATCTGCAGGCAATTTAAAAACCAATTAGGCTAATCTGCACGTCTTTGGACTGTGGAATGAAACTGGAGAACCAGGAGGAAACCCACCAAGCACGAGAGAAAAAACAAAACAAAAACATGCACACAGACCTGACACAGGAATCGAACCCAGCACCCGGAGAGGCGAGGCGACAGTGCCAACCATTAAGCCACTAAGCTGTGCTTTAGATTCATGCTGTTGATGCCAAATTGTGTTGATTGAATATAATCGCCTGGGGCCACATTGTCCCCACCCTCACCTGTTGAGTTTTGTCCATCCTGTTCCTGATGATCCATCCGCCTCAGGTTCAACATGTAGTTCGGAAATGCTTTTCAACTCACCTCATGGTTGTAGAAGATGAGTCACGTGAACATCTCGCTGTATACTGTATATACTGTATATGTACACAATGCTGCCTTAAGTATGGACCAGTCGCACAATGAGTGGATAACGCTGAACAGTGGTGTTGCTGTTTATTTGAACATCTATTTATTCATATACTGAGAGAAATAGATACAAATGTAGAGCTTATTTGTATAAATCTTTTCACTTATTTAGCAAAATGTTAATATTCATAATTTTTTTTTCTCCATTTGTTTTACAATTTCAGTTCCTGTAATGGGATTGTTTAACATTTAATAATGCTCCTTACTATGGTACAGAGTCATGAGAGACTCCACCAGAACTATGTACAACACGAACAAGCCTCACACAGCACGATCATCACGGACACCCTGTCTCCTTTTCCTCCTTTTTCTTTTTTCTTTCTCTCTTAGCTCAACCCGAAAGAGGCTGAGATGTAGAAAAAGCAATAAAGTGACAGAAGGAGAGAAAAAAGAGGAATGAAGGAACAGGGATGAGGAATGTTAGTGGAGAAGGTACTAAAGAACTAGAGCTAAAAGACAGGGACTTCTTGGACAACATAGGAGCATGTAATATATTTATGTTGTTTAAAGAATAAAAAATGATCACATCTCTGTGTTGTTCAAGATAAAGGTTGATAAAAAGGAAAAGGTGAAATGTCGCAGTGGAAGTGGGATATTTTTTTTGAGCCTAAGAGAGGAGTTTCGTTTGGCTCCTGTCCTTTCATCCTTCCATCCTCAAGAGGAAAAAAAAGCAAGACCAAAAAAAAAAAAAGGTGCAGTATGTCGGTTATACGGATCAGATCCACGAGAACAGTATCGATAAGAACAATTATGAGAAAATTCAATAACATGTAGATTTATGAGATAAATTAAAAGTCAAGTTTGCTCGTTCTTTTTTAAAAAAAAGTTATGACGTGTCTTATAGTAAATTCCTAAAATGTATTTCATCATCTCATATTAACTTGAATAGAATGGCATGGAAAGAAAAAAAATATTAAATGTTTTCTCAATATATATGGGAAAAAAAAGGAAAACAAACGTGTCCAATCAATGGTCATAATGTGCCCACTGACTTCCCTTCTAGTCAGGTCTTCCTTCCTGTTGCTAAGGCCGTGACCGGCATCTACAACCGCCAATCACTGGAAGAAGGATGTTGTGAAAAAGCTAAGCTAGTCCCTCGCTGAGGCTATTCAGTGCCTTGACAATGCTTGCTGATAAAAAGCCTTTAAAAGTGAAACACAATGGAAAAAGGGGATAAAAAGGAAGTAAATATCAAAATATATGAGTCCGTTAAGTCTTCATCATCTCTAAAACGTAGCCAGTGGAGGCCGGCCTCACAACAACTGGCAGTAAACCATGAGCCTATGACAAAATCAGCTGTGCCCGTCTCATACTTCCAATATGTGTCACATGTTTAAAAAAACAACAACAAAAAAAGAAATCACTTTAGTCTGTAAAGGAATCAGATGCCCTCAGGGTCGCCTTCACTGTTCACAATCCTGTGATCTTCAAGTCTTAAAGAGTCCAAAGGAAGCCTTCGCAAGTAAAATAATGCTTCAAGTTCAAGTGTGGATATTTAAGACAATGAGAAGTGGTGTATGTGTGTGTGTGTGTTTGTGTGTGAGAGAAAATGTGACCTATTCTTGAGTCTTTTTGTAATTAAAAGTCTTTTTAAACATGAAATACTGTAGAATTCAGCTTGGAAAAAAAACTGTTTGTTTTGGGACTTCTCCCTCTCAACAGCCGTTCCACACACTCGCACTCTACTGAGAAGAGCAAAACACGTGTGTCTTCTGTAGATGCAGGAAGAGGGATCTGGTCATCAGCATCAGTTGTTCCTTTTAACTTTGTCCATTCAACTCATCTGGTGGAGTCCAGCGAATCGCCAGCGTTCCTGGGCTCCTCAGGGTTGCTCAGATCCTCGTCTCGCTCCACCTCCTTTTCCGCAGACTCGGACCCACCTCCTCCTCCCTCGTTGGCCGCGGGCCCGGACGGGCCCGGTAAACAGAGAGAATCAGAAGACCCTGGGCATTCGGTTGGGGCGGCCGTCTGCATGATCTTTTGGCGGACTTCGCGGATTTTCAGCTGCAAACACACTTTGGTTGGGAAGATATCGGCGTATCGTGCCTGGAATGCAGCAGTGGCCTGGGCTACGGAGGAAAAAATTTATAAAAAATGAGAAACGTGTAAAAAGTTTAATTTTTTTTTGCATGAGAACAGGATATTCTGTCTGGGTTTTATTTTCTTTCAAAACAGACGTGCAAACCTTTAAAAATATCAGAAAAGTGCTTAAGATGGAGGAACATGTAGTTTGGGGAAAAAAAAAAAATAGGGTCATCTTTCTGCACTGTGAACATCTAATAGTGGCTTATAAAGGAGTGGGAATTGGGGGCCGAAGTTAAATGTTCTCAGAGATACACTGTATGGTCAAAAAAAAATCACCATTTCAGGGTCAAATTAATAATAATGATAATAATAATAATAATAATAAGAAGAAGAAGTTTATTTTATATAGCGCCTTTCAAGAAACTCAAGGTCGCCTTAAAATAAAAAAAATATATTAGGCAGCATCTAAAGAAAAGCAACTAAAGAAATTTAAAGTTACTGGAACTGGATTCAACACGTTATCAAAACCTGGAGGGATAGTGCTGAAGTGTCACCTGTGTGGAAGAAATGTAGTCAGAAAAAAAGAAATAAAAAAAAAACTAAAACATAGCTACGCATTGAAAGTGAGAGCATTTCACACATACGCACACAATGTGATGAGAACTCACAGGATTGGGACTAAACAGCTGTGTGTCCGTTAGGGTTGGGTACCGAAACCCGGTGCTAATACGGCACCGGTACCTATAGAACCGGTATGTACCGGACCGAAACAGAA
>JAOTQY010000045.1:25291957-25302188 GCA_026413445.1 Dolichallabes microphthalmus
TGAACATGCATGGAAAACATTGTTTAAACCCTTTACAATGAAGATCTGTAAAGTTATTTGGATTTTTACAACATTACTGCTGAAATACACAGTCCTGAAAAAGGGGCGTTTCTTTTCTTGCTGAGTATATATGAATAGACCATTACAGAACCGATTAATTCATCAACTCAACTCTCTAAAACACTCATTTCTGCATCACATAACTCTCTCTCTCTCTTTCTCTCTCTCCCTCTCTCATTTGGCTCACTTCATGCCTCGTGGCTCATTTCAGCAGCTCGTACCTACAAAAACTGTCGCCCACATCCTAATAACACACGTTCGCTTCACTTCCTATAAATTGTGTGGATTCAGGATCGAACCCTTTCACCTTTCATAGAGCCCGTACCACACCTCGCTCTTATGATCTACAGTACATGATCAAAAATAACCAGTCTTGAGTGAGGTAGACTGGGGACGGCTCCAAAATAACTTGTACGTGTTAAAAGCTCCCGAAGAGGAACTTGCACCGGGGTTCGAGTCAGCTGCACTAATCACTGAAAGCCAAAACAATTGTTACTATATTTATGCAGAAATTCAGAAACTTTCAAGTCAAGACTAATACTGAGAGTCACACCCAACTACAATCACGTCCGCTCTGAAGGAGGAGCTCTGATTCTGCGGTGTGTGTGTCTGTCTATACCGTCTATCTGTTTCCCCTACTAAAGGCAGGGTGCACCTTAGGTGGGGTGCACAATTTGGAAACATACAGCGCACGTCTTTGGACTGTGGGAGAAAACCAGAGTACGTGAAGAAAACTCGGCTAGGGTTCAACATGAGGGACTCACACCGAAGGCTAGATCGAATCCCCAAACTTACTGTGCGAGGTGACAACGTAGCCTCATTTGTACTGCGAGCTTCAAACCTGACCCCGTCTTCTACAAGAAGGTTAAAACCTACAGTATAACTATCAGTTAAGGTCTTGAAGGCTTCATGGAATCCAAACAGTAATGAACATGTCTACTTCATTCTGATTTAACAAAGCTTGCAAAAATAAAAACACTCTGTAATTTAGGTCACGTTTACAAACTGCGCTGAGCTCTTTTTATCATTTACCTAATTGACTTAAAAACTGCAAAGAAATGCCAGGGTTGTAATTCTACACCACGACCGTTTTAAGTTAACTGCATTACATCTGAGCTGTGGGATGACTATTTCGATCTTAGAAACACGGGGATACTGTAGTTAGTGCAATTAGTGAAGCTTCGTTTTTCTTAAATTTAGATACGAAAAGCAGCTTCGAATTATACTGTGGACTTCCAATAGGTTAAAATCCTGCGCAGGATTCCAATTCACCACGGACTATAATTTAAAAACACTACTAGAGTCTCCAGACAATGCCTGTATTTTATTTGGACGGAAGAGTGTTTGTGTTTATGGATGAGTCAGTCACCATGTTTTTCCGCAGTGTGAAATCTCAAATCTCTCTCTCCCTCTCGTCTCTCCCTCGTCTCCTCACAAACCGGCATCTCTGTAAAAATACTGTGTCCTGTTCTTGTCTTTGAGACGTACTGTATTCAAATCGCTTCAGCGCAATCTGAGAGAACGTTGCTGATAGAATATCAATGTAGTTGAAACCGATGACTGCGCTGCGCTCGCTCGCGCCCAGTAAACACTTGAATGTTCTGTAGGGATGAGAGTGGGGTTGAGACTGTGTGTGCGACTATAAAGTAACATCGTGTTCTGTTTCAGTTCTAAGATTTGCATATGTCTCCTCGTTAAAGAGCGAGAAAACCTCTTTGGTTGGGTCTATCCAAATGACTATCTAACTCATTATCTAAATTGCTCCTCTCTCTCTCACTCACACACACACACACACACACACACACACACACACACACACACACACACACACACAACAACACTGAGAGCAGATTGCTTTTCTCTCCCGGAGTTGCCATTATGTTCATCTGACTACACACACATACCTCTCTTTGCAGGAATCGTCTGTTCTGTTTAAAACAGATGTCACCATATACAGTGTTGTGAAAAAGTATTTGCCCCCCTTCCTGATACACCGATATCAAACAAATGTTAATATTACACAAAGACAACCTGAGTAAATACAAAATGCAGTTTTTAAATGATGATTTCACTACTTTACTAAGACGGAAAAAGGTGTCCAAACCTACCTGGCCCTACGAGATAAAAGTAAATGCTCCCTGGTTGCGAGTCTCTCTTTCACGTCTCTGTGGAGGAATTTTGGCCCGCTCTACTTTGCAATATTGTATCATTTCAGCCACATTGCATGGTTTTCGAGCATGAACAGCCTGCTTACGGTCATGCCATTTAAATCCTTTTGACATTTTTTTTTTTTGAGCCATTCTTGCTGCAAAACAAAAGGGCACTCAAGCTTGAGGTCACAAACTGAGGGCCGGACATTCTCCTTCAGGATTTTCTGGTAGAGCGCAGAATTGATACATTTTTGAGATGATCTCAATCATTTAAGTTTGACAAATATGAGGGGAAAATAAAACTGTACTTTTATTGCACTGTAATGCACAATATTCAAAAAAACAAAAAACCTTTTGCACAGTATTAGACGAACACTTGAGGTTCACCACTAGTGATCAAAAGCTTATGAGTTTACATATCAGCCTGCTGTAGAGTCAATGCCCTTTAACAAACCAAAATTATCAGTTTAGCAAAAAAATCATTGCGACGAGACATCCGAGGTTGAAGGAGTACAACGATCTCTAAAAATGCTTTAGGAAACAGAACTCTGAGCTTAAACTGGATTCTGCCCCTCATACAGGCTGATTTGGGTAAAATGCAGAAAATGTCAGTGTAAAACTCACCGCGTTGTGGCTTTTAGAGGTTATGCTAAAATAGCATCTGTACGACAGATACACACGGTGACAAGTTTTACTGTGTATCACATGCTTATTTCCTACCTGTTCTTTCAAATACCCCATTATTACCGTATAATTGTGATATCTTAACTCCTTACACTCGCACAGACAGTAAATAAAATAAAAATAACGGCTTGGATTGCTTAAGGGTTAAATGTATCATAAACCAGTACACAAGATTAGCACTGCATTAGCTGTCAGCTTCCTGTGTGTGGCCTTGAAAAACATAAATGTTCACCACAAGGCTCCAGCATCCTGAACTACACACACACACACACACACACACACACACACAAACAAATGGAGCACTCACGGATCATCGACGTCGCTCTCCGTTTCACTGTCTGGCCTCTCTTTCTCCGTCTCCCTCTCCCTCTCTGGCGGGAGGTCATCGATAGAGGGAGCAGGTCGCAAAGTAGGATTCGATGCTCCCTCGACGACCTCCTTCACCGCCACGCCGCCCAGAGACTCTAAAAAAGACAGCGCGAGCATTATGTCTTGTAACCCGATGACATTTATCACCCTGGAGCTCGCCTGAAATGTTCCGTTTTGGCATTATCATTAGGTCAGCCGCGACATTAGGTAACGGATAACTGACAGGTAGTGTTACGTATGGTGTGTCTCGATGCTCGTTCATGAAACCTGATGATAATATGAACAGCTGAAATACACTGCACAATAAAATACAATGCTGCGGTGCTGAGAAAAACTTCTTTTTTTTTAAGGGGAAAAAAAAACAAAACACTGCAGCTGTTTTTTCAGTGAATCTGACGGATCTAAAAATAATAATAATTTAATTACCTTTCTTAAGAGTGCCAGCTTGAGAATGATTGACGGGCTGCTGGCCCTCGCCGGGCTGAGTCGATGGATCTGATTGGGTGGGTGCCAGGAACGGCACCAACGAATGCCAAGGAAACACTGGAACCGAGCGAGGCTCCACGTTAGTCCACACTGCAGACAGGAGAACGACATTAATTTATTATTTCAGTCTTTAGTCCATATTTCTCAGCCTAATGCATCATATCAACTCAACTAAATAGGACTTAACCAAATCCAAAAAGCCTGCTTATGGTCACTCAACCACATGACTGTAGCATTAGACATATAGCAGCATGATACACACAAACACAGACACAATAAACAGATTAAGGCTCGTCAGTTGATGACTGAAATGCCTAAGCGGACCCAGCAAAGAATTCAACTCACTAAAGCAAGTACATTAATGTGGTGTAGCAGAGCCAATAAAGGCATGAAAGAATTCAGCAGTCTCTAGATTTATAAATATGACATGCCTCGCATTCTGGACTCTGTACAAATCTGCTGGCGCAATTTATCCAATCACATCCACATGTGTAATTTATTTAGCTGAAACACGATCAGCGAACTAGAGAGCGACTACAGGCGTAGAGAGATTAGCTCAGACATGAGAGAGTTTTCAAAGACTACCAGATTTATTTTATTTTATTTAATTAAAAAAAATTTTTACCACACAACATAACTTATTTTAAAAAAAAAAAGTCGATGATGAAAACAGAATGTTTATAGACAAGTGGACGGGAAAGTATGCTTTCAATTGCCCCATGTCAAGTTCAAAACAGATGTTTCTGACCTGACCGGTTCTGAATGACCTGGCAGACACATGAAGAGACACTACAGGACAAAAATGTAGCTATCTCAAATAATCACAGACTACGACGGGGTGTTCACGCCAAACCGGGGACTTTTGATTGCGCAGAATAACCAAATTTAATGAGTTATGAGTTTTTAAATAAATAAATAAATGAACTAGCTTTATTTCTCTGTATAATCCCCTGCTAGACTGATGAATTTATCTCAGAGTTCACTAGTGCTTGGATACTTGCTTGGCTTTTGCTGTATGCAGGCACCATGATTGGACTGCCTGCTTCAACTCGTCGTGTGAAAATGGCTTGGGTTCTGAGGTCAGGACTGTACGGAGGATGTGGTAACAACTCCCAGCTGTGTTCCTATAATGTGCAAGTGGTGCTGGTTAATGATTGTGTGTACAGTTCCCACACACAAAATGCACCTCTTCCGCAATCTAGCGACAAGATATTGGTGGGATCACGGATGTGGGGACGTCTTTAAAACGTTTGCACTGTTCAAATGTTTTACTTCGGCTGTTAATCAGTTTATCAGTTAATCGGTTTTTACACCTTCCTTCGCAAGAAATGTCATCACAAACCCCAGTTTGACTCAAATGCCCCATCTAATATTAATGATTAAGCATTAAAAGGAAAAACAGTTGCCACTAAGTCATGTAGGGACCTTTTGTAAGCAAGGAGTATTTACATGGTTTTTATTCACCTACCCGTTCTGTATAAGAGCTTTGTAGAATACGCAACATTTAAAGAAGGAGTCAGCGATTCTAATCTTATAAGCTTTTTTTCTTTTTGTCCAATCCAGCAAATATCTCCACTGTACATGTTCGTTCTGTGTGTGGGCTGAAAAAAAATCTGGTGTTCGTACACAAGCCTGGCTCTAAAAAATGTGAACTAAACAGAGTGGCACAGACTGTGCGGCACAACACTCATGCAGCCAATCAGAAATATGAGGGGTATGCTCGTGTCTCGACGACATTTCAATCATCAATATTGGTCAGCTAGTCCAGTTGTCCAGGTGCAATGCTCGTTCATGAATTTGAAGGGGCGGAGCTTGTGAAGAAGCACTGAAGAGAAAAAAGTGGATTTGTTGATTTTGTCTGCCATCAACAAACTATTTTTTTCTCCAGCATCGCTGACTCCTCCTTTGGTTTTCATATCATTTCATAACAATAAAAGTATTTATTTGTGAGAAATAAAGACACTTATTCTGTTTCGGGAGTTAAACAGCATAAAAAATTGGCAATTGATTCTGACTTGTATCTTCTATTAGTATTAACATTAATAACAATAATGAATGAATCTACATTCCGATATATATATGTAAAGAATACATACATAAAGAAAACATGGAAAACATCATGTATTTCCTTCATCTTAGAAGCAACATCACTATCTCTGGGCAATTTAACAAATCAAGCTTCCTCACATCTACTGTAATTGTTATGTAATACCTGGTTATGTTTCTACCTGGTGTCAAACGCATTAATAAGTCCACGTGGCATTATTTTATACCACATAAGTATAAAATTACTGGCTGGATTCAGTCTGTTGTTATGCACAGATGGGAAGCTTTTCTCTACAACAGACAGTCTCACTGGAAACAGACCATTGGGTACCGTTTGTGCGCTGGGATTATAACCAGCACGACTCTTACACACTCATACCCATGTGCCATCTTGGTGTCATGGCTGTCCTGAGACCGGTTCAATAATATCTGAACGATATCAACTGTGTTTTTTTTTCTATTGATGGACGGGATGGAAACAGGCCTGACCATCTGTGTTTAGCAAACTAATGTGTTGTGAAAATATGTGTCTGAAAAAGCTCAGAACCCAACGAAAGTAAGTTGTGTTTTTTTTTGTTGGTATTTTGTTCCATCCACATGTCATCTACCCTGGAGATATATCCGTCACTTCTGTGGTGGTTACTTAAGGGTTCGGGTTGCCAGCTCGATGCCTGATTGGCATTCCCAAATTTGCGCATAGTGTGTGAATGACAATTAGCCTAACCTGCATGTATTTGGACTGCATTGGGAAGCACAGGTAGAAGATGCAAACTCCACGCACAAACTCAAACTTCCTGAGGTGAGAATTAAACACCCTCGGATCCAGAGTGTAGGTGCGAGGTCACAGTGTAGGTAACCATTAAACCACAGTGCCGCCGATTAGATTTACATACGGTTAATGTTGTATTCATCATTCAGTATAATATACTTATGGATCCCGACAGCCTGTAGACCGATACGATACGGGTTCCCATCCCGGATCTCTCTCAGCCAGCTGAAGCTTTGAGAGGCAGCAACAACACTAACGTTTTCAGGACATTGTGTACTCCAGGACCAGAGGTTGTCAATCTGTGACCTACAAAATGACCTAGATTGTAACAAAACTGTACCTAATAAAATGCCTAAAGCTTTACTTGTAGCAATCCCTGGTGTTGAGCTAACAGCACCTACAGTGATTCTCTCTGAGCTGCAGTAATGCAAGTGTCAGAACCGACCAGTACAACATCAGCTTACACACAGCACAGTATAAAACACCACCACATTATTCTCTCTTAAACATTTAAACACAAAGCATGAAATGATGGAACTGACCGAACATGCTAAGTCCTTGGCGTAGATATTGCGGTGTTTCCGAGGAAAACATGGTTGCTTGATTTAAAAATGTTGTAAAAACTCTTCAGGATCTTGTCTTTATAGAAACTTCATTAACGTATAATAAAAAAACTAACAATGTTTCTTCGTCCGGAAGTTGTTTAAATCTCCATTTGGTGTAGAGAACAAAAATAATCAAACTAGTAATAACAGCAATAATAAAAAGGCAGCATCTCCGTGGTGGTTGTCCTTGGCAGGTGATGGTCAGTCAGTCAGTCAGCGCACGAATCAAAACAAGCGGCCATAACCCGACGACTCGCGGAGATTTTATAACTCTGGTCCCGCGTACACACGAAGGATAATAATCTTTGGGTCGTTTTCTTTAAAAAATGCCTATAAAAAAAAATAATAATAAACAAAATGACTCAGATTCACCTTAAAAGCTGCCCTGCAATCCACAAAAACACCCAAAACAAACTCGAGCAGGTTTCGGTTTCATGAACACGAGTAGCTTTGAGGGGAGAAAAAAAACACTAGCATTTAACGTCCAAAAACCTAACAGGTTTCCTATTTAAGAATAACTTAAGGTTTGGAAGATCTTTGTTTTTTGGTCCAAGTTCCCCAGACGCCCCCTCTATTCGCCTGTTTGTTTACATGTAGCGCTAAGAGCGGAGCGCACAGGGTTAATGAAAACTAGGCCTCTCGGTCATCCCCGGACTCGAGTAGCGACACTTACTGACACCCCGAGCTAACCTCAAACACACACGTTTTAAGAAAAAAAAACAACAACATATATGTCAATCAATTCACGCAAAAACAGAAACCGTTAAGGTAGAAAATAACGCTACTGGTCTGGATTATTAAAGGAGCTGTCACTGCAGGGGGGGGGGGGTTATCATCCAGAGCTGAGATCAAGCTAGCTTAGCCTAGCATAGCACGATGGTTATTATTATTAGCATGCTAAATGTATGTATATGTTTGTACCGCTCGAGCTGAACAAGCACTCGATCGTAAATAAATAAACCACTAAAATAAAGCACTACTGAAACTTTAATGGGTCAGGAATGAGAAAAATGTAGAATGTTGAAAATTATATTAAAAAAACAAAAACAACTGGATATTGATAGCGGGTCACGTTACAGCAGAAGGGTTGGACGATCTAGTGCTGACAAAACTACTGAAAAAAAAACAACATAAAAACCGCTGTGCTGTTTCGTGTCGTGAGTGTGATCTATGGCTATGTTTCTGAATGAAATGTGTGTGTGAGTGAGAGATAGATAATGTGGCGCGGGTTCAGTAGCAGCAACAGCAGCAGTAGCGGGAGCAGCGGCGGCGGTGCTCCTCTGGTTGAGCCTGTCCCCTCGGGAACGCCCCTGAGCCGCTACCCGCAACCGGGCACTCCAAGCTCGCCCTCATCTCAACCTGCTCTGCCGTGTGTTCTGATTATTTTTAACCTATACACACACACACACGGTAGCGAAACGAGAAACCGTCTTCGGTGTGAAGACTAAAGTCGGCAGAGCATCACCCAAAGCAAGTGCAACCTGTTTGCCCCTTCAGAAGTGTGTGACTCACTGAAATGACTTAACGCTGTAACAAACTATAACCTGTCATGTGACAAACGGAAACAGAACCAGTGATTTCTCATGAAGCTTCTCGAGCACAACGCACGCGCTCCGTCTACTGTAGGTTCTCCGCTGCTGCTCAATCAACCTCCTAAATCTGAAAAATCCGCTGATCACGACTGAGCTCTGAGACACCGAAACGCGCGGGGGCTGTTTTCACAAATCCTCATTTTGTCATTTTTGTTGACAAAAAATGACATTTACACACACGCGCGCGCACACGCAAAAATCTTTTAGCTGAGTCTTGTCTGTCATCCGGGAGGCTCAGATCCAAACCGTCAGACAGGAAAGAAAAACAACACACACACACACACACACACACACACGGAGTCTAGCTCGCCCAAACAGTCCCGTGAAGATGCTCGCGCGCGATGCTGAGTTCCGCTCGCGGATGTGAAGCGCAGCACGAGCCCCGTGTAAAGGAGTCCCGCGTCTACAGTAATATATATATAAATATATATAAAGGGCCGCGCGAAGCCTCGCCGCAGCCGCTCCTCCCCGCGCGCGCTCCCTTTTCCTTTTACTCCTTCGTAGTAAAAAGTCCGCGGAGCACACCACCATTCATTTAGCCTTCGGTCTCTCTCTGCGCGTTCTCTCCTGTTTTCTCTCCTCTCACACTCGCTTGCTTCGCCAGCCCTTTCTTTCTTTTCTTTCTCTTCTCACTCCCTCTTCCTCTTGTTGTACAGTAGGCTGCCCCCTTTCGGTTCTAAGAGTGTGTGAGAGAGTGTATTAGTGTTCTTACTGTGTGTGTGTGTGTGTGTGTGTGAGAGAGAGAGAGAGAGAGAGAGAAAGAGAGAACCTCGCCCAGCCCGTGTGACCCGCCTTGTACTCGTGCTGAGATTGGTCCGCGCTCTTAACCGTCGCGAGGCCGCCTCGAACGCTGATTGGTCCACGGTGCTCTGGAATGTCAGTCATATGTAAATTAGGTCCGCCCTCTAAGCGGTTCGGTGTAATGTCGCTGCTCGTGAATATTCAGTGACGTAGAGAAAGCAGAAAAACTTTACATTGGATCCCGCGGTGACGTAAGAGCGCGTGGTGATTTCTATTGGCCCAAGAAACTCAGCCTGACAGCGCTAAGTTGATTTGCATGACCCCGCCCACGAAATGTACCCTCTAATAACTTTACGGGATCTCTCTCTCACTCACTCGCACACATAAATCTTTATTTCTTCCTTTCTTCAACAAATCATTTTAACCCTTATCTATTTTTACACTATTTATCTCCCCATACAACTTCACAAACCAGCAACATAAATTTTACAGATAGATGATGTTAGCTTACAGAGCTAACCCTATATCTTATTTTAAAAAATTTTTAAACAAACCATTAGTTTTCTGGTAAATTACTGACTCACACAGAGATGAGCATGAGCAATATAAGAAGCGGAAGTGCTTTACGGGAACCTGATCTTAACAGGCACACTTCCTCTACTACTCTCGATGACCCATGCCATGCACTTCTAACAGTTCACCACAATAATCTCTACAGCACTGTATATA
>JAOTQY010000045.1:25402846-25414402 GCA_026413445.1 Dolichallabes microphthalmus
CACCAAGCACGGGGAGAACATGCAAACTCCATGCACACAGAGACGGGAATCAAGCCTGGCCGGGAATCGAACCCGGATCCTGGAGGTGCAAGGCAACAGTGCTAAGTGTCTACATAGCTCTACATAATTTTAGGTTGCGTCCAAATGCAGTTTTGAAAATTCATTCCACCTAAAGACCTTGGCTAAGAAAACTTCTGCGGCAGTCGCAAGATCAACGACTCCAGTGCTCAATATCATGATTACCACATATCAATACTATAGGGTTTAGAAAATAGATATCTTGATATTTAATCATTTCATTCGTTATATACTATTCCTGAAAAGAAAGCTCATACTGCCCCATGTAACGTGTACACACTACGCAAAGTACTGTAGGTGAACTATTTCTCAACAGTCTGGAATACAGAGTATACTCTGATTGAAAAATAAAAAAGCCTTGCTGCACAGTTCTTACTGCCATCTAGTGTCCAGATAGCAGTAGTACATTATCCTTCTATCCCCTATTGCATTTCATGTAATGTCACAAATATGAAAAGTTGCTATACATAGATACAGTACATAAAAAATTAGAAAATCTATTATAACATCATGCCCAATATGCATGCAGTAAAGGCGAGTATATTATAACATCTTGCCCAATATGCATGCAGTAAAGGCGAGTATATTATAACATCTTGCCCAATATGCATGCAATAACATTTTTAGGTATTTTTTTTACCTGTGTGAAACCAAGTTTAATTCTCCTCTGTTTAAAGGTACGGGCAAACTGTTCGAGCTCTTCCAGGTCGCTTGGTTCCTCGGCATGAGAGGTCACAGGGGTCACCGTACTGACACTGCTCTCCATAACTTTGTCTCTCTGCCAGAAAAAAAAACAAACATATACAATGATTTTATGAACATGTGTCAATTTTGTGCTTGGTTTCTGTATACAGGATTTAAAAATCCAGCTTTACCTGTGCTTGTAGGCCGAGTGCAGGAGGCGCACTGAGGAGACCCCCCTGGTTTTGCTGAGGTAGTGAAATCAAATTTGGTGTCTGTAGCAGCCCTGAGAGACAGAGAGAGAGAGAGAGAGAGAGAGAGAGAGAGAGAGAAATTGAAAATCCAATTTGATCAATCTCACTAGTCTTTGAGAAAGGGCTTAAAAATGTCTGTTTCAAGTATGCTTAGGGAAACTGGTGTATAACTGTGAGTGCAACTGTGAGTGAGGATCCAACCTTGCTGCCCTTGCTGTGCCTGTGGCAAAAGGAACTGTGCAGGTGAGGGCAAAGGATGCCCTGGGACAAGGACCAACTGCTGCAGCTGCAACAATTGCTGGATGTCCTGAAAAAGAGAAACGCCGAAGGTGAGCATAACTATACTGTACATTAGTGAAGGTTAATGTAGCGCTGGGGCCAAACTTCAGTCTAAGGTAACATCTGGACAGTCTGAAGAGATGCTAGGTTTGGACTGGTGATAAAGCTCTTCTCAAGACTATGAGTGTGTAATATTCACTTCTTTCTAGAGATAACATTGATGTTGAGCATGCTTCCATGTTAGATAGAAGGAAGAGGACGAAACCAGAAGGCACCAGAAGTCTGAGAAAGCCGGTGACTGTGTGTACCTGGGCAGTGAGCTGGATTGGTTGAGAAAGGGTAAGCTGGTGAGGAGGGGGTAGGACAGGAGCAGCGCTTTGCTCCTGAGCACTCTTTGATTGGCTCTGCAGCTGAGTCAGCGCCGCCTGCTGATTGGCTTGCTGTTGCTGCTGCTGCTGTTGCGTTTGTTGCTGATTGGCTGCGTGGGCCGCCTGCGACTGCTGCACGGCTGCGGCCAGGAGCTGCGCTTGCTGGAGGAGCAACTGCTGCTGAGCGGGCAAGAGAGCGGTCAGCTAGAGCGAGGCAGGAAAGGGTAAAAAAGGAAGTCAGGAGTGGAGGAAAAGAGAGAGTAGGGGAAGAGAAAAGGAGAAATGTACGGGTAAGGAAAAAGAACTGGAAGTGCAAGACGCGCAAGAGATAAAAAGCAGAAACAGATCCAATAGTAGCGTGGAGAAAGGATCTCATTCATAACTTGTTTTTCTTACATATGATCACATACGCGGCATTATGTCATGCAATGCTAATGCTAACGTACGCATTTAAGACTAAAGTCAATATTCTATCCCTACCTTTATCAGTAAAGAATACTGATATTACCTGGTTTATGAATATAAGCAATCAATATTATATACGTATTATAATTAGGTCTTTTTGCACACTGGGCGAGGAAGCATGATGGTGCTAGAAAGCTTAGCATGGAATAGACATTGCAACCATAAAGCGAAGCAAATATACATATATATGTGTGTGTGTGTGTGTGTGTGTGTGTGTGTGGGTGGGTGGGTGGGTATGTGTCTCTCTCTTACTCCTGCCAGCTGGCTTCCTGTCAGCATCAGCTGTGTGTGTGGGAGGGGTGTTTGAGTGGGCGTGGCCTGGACTGAAGCTGGAGACATCTCTCCACACTCCTCCACCTTGGCCTGAGAAAGAAAGGGAAGCTGTTTCTGCACATGAACACCATCGCAAGCACATTCTCTCATTCTTCCGAATCTGGACTTAGCGCAGAGCAAGCATCAGCGCGTTTTAACGGTCATGCACGCTTCAGAAAGCACACTGCAGTGCGGCCATGTTGTCAGTGGAAACTTGCAAGGCCAAACAATATATCAGGGCTATATACAGCTATATCAAGGTCTCGCTTTCAGTTCTCCTCGGCTTGAAAGCGTCGTATATAAGGGCAGTTTTGTTGCAAGATTTGTAGAAACACACCTACTGTAGCATCTGCTATTTCAGAGTGGTTTAGCCGTTCTAAATTGCATACGGTTTGTTAGGACGTGAACATCAGCCATGAGCACATGAATCCTATAATTAGAAACACGGTAGCGGGTGAATGTGCAGGTTTTCAGATTTTTGAGAGAAGTCAAAGAGGAATAACAAAACGAAAACACTGAATTTGAAGCACTGGAATAGTGACAACTCAGGGTTGGCTATTACAGCTGATGTGTCATTACATATGGAGGCTTATTAGTACGAAACAAGTTCAACTCCGAATGTATTGCTCTCACTGAGACAAGGAGTTACATGACAGAAACGCTGTTCTGGAGTGAAACTCACAAAAGCGCAAAAAAGAAGTCAGAAGATTCTACTACTAAAATAGAAAAAAATTGAATCATGTAGGATTATGAGAATGTACACTGCACATAGCTTCCAGTATATATGATTCATACAGGATCTGAAAATAGCTGATCGGATTTTACCTGCTAAAAATTAATAGCCTGTTTATTCTGACTAAATTCACTTCTACAGTTACATTCCCGTTTACTGGATAAACAATACTCATTAGTACAGATAGAAAATATCTGCCAATTCTTAAATTAGCATTGGGATTATTTTTAAGCGACATTTTTGTTCACAAGCTTATAGTATAAGAGAATATTCCATACGCCAATGAAATACTTTCCATCATAGAAAACAGACTATATAAATAGACAGAGAATCTGTCAGTATATCAACCTATGGGATGTGTCAATTAGTTGTTTTGTATTTTTTACATATTGTCTTCTTTTTTTTTTCTTTAAAAAAATATATATTGTATATTATAATCTTGAGGAATAGTTCTCCAGGCTTCCTTGGCTATAATTTTAGTCCAGTCCCCATACCTGGCCAGTTTCAGATGTTTTTTTGTTTGTTTGTTTGTTTGCTTGTTAAGCCACACAGTGACCTATGAATCATTCAAGCATAAAAACCATCTAACATAAGGCATGAACCAGTGAGAAACAGGTGCAGATGGTGACAGATGATCAGGCCGGTGATTAGTATACTGCTGATGCTGAATGATGAGTGGTTGGAACAGATGAGAGGGGAAATGAGGTCGCTGCTGAGGTTGTTACGTAAACAACCAACTTTAGGCACTGTGCAGCCTGTTACAGTAGGAAAAAAATCTCATTTCTTATTAAATTAAAATAAATTAAAAATTTTTTTTTATGTAATATAAAGAAACAAGGTGTGTCTCTAGTCTTTTGTCTTCTGTACTTCTTCCTTACTCATTCGCTGTTTAATAATGCCTTTTTTAATGGTTATTTTTTTGGTCTCTAAGTTTTTATCAGAAAATTTTATTTTTCTTCAAAAATATCATACACACACGTGCATACCGCATGATTCTACATAAATGTGATTCAACATGCAAATCTGCCAGAAGTGCAGAATAAAAAAAAACGAACACATATTTCTAGTGAGTCATTTACCTTGTTGCTGGCACATAGTGTTGGAGAGAGTGAGAAGGGGCTGATTTTCATTGGTGGAATCTATTAGAAGGAAACAAATTGGAAAAAATACAATCATCAAAATAATAGGTAAAACCATTACTTTAAAAAAAAACTATTACTTTAAAAATGAAGGTCTACCTGATTATTGGAGTCTGAACCATTCCTCTCTGAATCTAACAACGGATACACAGGTAGAGAGAAAAAGACATGATATATCAAAACAAACGTCTTAGCTACTATAATTCATGACTGGCTTTGTCACTCACACATACACCGATCAGTCCATTACATCGCAAGACATTAAGCTCAGTATTGTGCAGGTTCTCCTTGTGCCGCAGGGGCAGCGCTGGCCCCCTCGGGGCGTGACTCCACAAGAGCTCTGGGGGTGTGCTGTGGTGACTGGCACCGGTGCGTTAGTGGCAGATGGGTTGCAGGGTGGGGACTCCATGGATCAGACTTGTCCGACATATGAACTCTTTGTCTGCTCTCTATTTAAAGTCCTACACACAGCAGGCTGTGATGTGCTGAGTGTTCTGGTGTGTATCTATCATGGCCAGCATTAACTTTTTCAGTCATTTCTGCTACATTAGCTTTTCTGTCAGACCAGACCGAACAGGCTAGCCTTTTGTCCCCTTTGCATTGATGAGCCTTGGGTGCACACAATCCCCCCAGTTTACTGGTATATACTTGATAATAAATGTTATTCCATTCACCTGGTGGTGGTGGTGTTAATGTTGTGGCTGATACATGCATTAACATACCTGCCGTGTTCTCCATCGGAGAGTCAGCCGCTGGATTTTCAACCTCTATTGGCTTTGACATTCTGATATCTACAGAAAAAAAAGACAAAGAGTGTTTTAATGAAATAAGTTGAATTAGAGTGCTTTCTGTAACTCTAAAAAAAAAAAATCACTGGTCAGAGAAAAGGTTAGAAATCAAAAAGAGAGCTTAAAAGCAAAGAAAAAAACTTTTATCCACCATCACTGCAAAAGGATGTAATTTAAAAGACAAGGAGAAAAACATTTAAGTGTCTCAAGGCAAACCAAAGAAAGAAAATGGATCCCCAGTTTCCAAGTTACGACACTTGAGAAACCGGAGCTCATCTCATACTGCTGACTCAAAATTACACACAATTCTCATAACAGTGAAGAGAGGCAATGTATGGGGAGAAATGGGAAAACACAACTGTATTTCACACACATTTATGAAACACATCAACTCAAGAGGCCAACTCGAGGTAATGCTCACACTGATAGAACAGCAGATTCTCTGTTTACTGAGACACCAATAAAATAAAATCAAATAAATAAATAAATAAATATATAGAGATGTGACACTATATAGCAAACATGTACTCTGTTAAATTACTGCTTTAATGTTTTTCCTATTATTATTTCATATGAAAACATTTGATGTGTGTCAATCTACATGATTTTTATACAGTGTTGTCAGTTTTTTAAAGAACAAAAACAATGGAATTAATTTGTAATAAAATGTCATTTTATAGATATTGTGTTTTACAATTACTTGGGGAGCTGCTGTATTTAGACGATGAGGAGAAGATGAAATTTTGAAAAATATTTCATGTTTAGCTGCCCTGAACATATTTAGTTGTATCATGTAGATATACACTGGCCATTTTTTTGTACATAAAAAAAAAATACTTAGAAGGGCAATACTACACAAAGTAAGATGTTAAAAATTGTGTGAGAGTATAATGTATTAAGTAAGGTATTTACAAATGTAACTGAATTAATGAACACATTGTAATCTGCAATTGGGAGGAATAAAGGGAAAATAAAGAAAAAAAATTAAATAAAATAATATTTTACACAACATACCCTGGTTCAAATCATTAAATACATCAATACCATAGGATAAGCAATTCTAACAGTACAAACTCTGCATTAAAATGGCATTAAATTCTGCAATTCTGCATTAAAGCAACATTATGTCTATTCACAAGAGGAAGTCAAATTTAAAGAAGTGCACATATATATAATTTGATGAAGTCTGAGAAATAAAAAGTGGTCGTCATTTAAAATAAACACACCCCCATAAGACACACACACTCACATGCACAACTTAAACGTAGTTTCTCATACAGACACACTCACTTCCCTTTTGTGAAATACATGCAAATAACCCCAACGACTGACTAATTATATCGGCCACCTGCATATTAAACGCTTCCCTACCCCGCTAGCTGTCTTTCACTATCTTTCCACACATTTCACTCCTGATTCTCAATCGACCCCTTTTTTTTTCTTCTTCACACTTGCTCCTCTACCACCGGGTGGACAACGTTATTAGACTTTAGATTTACGAGACAGTGAAGACAATGTTGAACAAATAATACGTCATTGAAAGTTAAAGTATCCAGGCAAAAATGGCAAAAAAAAAAAAACTGTTTCTGATTTGAAATGTACTTAAGCATTGAACCTTGGGAAATCAATGTCTTTAACTGGACAAATTAAGCTAATGTTAAAAAGAGCTTTATTAATCATCTAAAACTATTAGATAATTACTTTTGTTTTAAAGCAGCTAAGCCATGTATGTTTATTTTTTTCTTTATGACATTATTTCGAATTTGACTTGCTACCTAGCTGTTTTTGTTAGCTAATTACATTTATGCTAGGCTATTGACAAATACAGTTAGTTAATATTAGCATTTTAAAAAATGATGCAGTTCATGCTTTCTAGGGAGGCAAATTAAACACACTAATTGTATGGATGCATTTATTTACTCAGGTATACTGAACAGCGGTATCGCCAGGGTCAATTGTGTGTCCATATTCATATGCAGACTGATAGCTATAATGCTAAATATGTTGTGTAGTATGGGAAGATCATGGCCACTGATCAGAACTGTCACAATCCTTAATTGAAATTTTGTTTGATTGAATTTGTCTGAATCCTAAAGGATAATCCTGAGGGCTTAAATTAAATGCAAGGAGGAAAAATTAAGGGCTTTTTTTCCTTCTTGAAAATAAAATTGAGAAATAGTATTTCTTTACAGTAATACAAAGTATTAAATACAGTTATATAGTAATAAAAGTATAAAAAGATCAAAATATAATAAGGAATAAAATATAATAAGGAAGTGCAGTCATCACTGGCCCACTATTAAACACCTATAAATCAGGTTTTTGCCCTTTAGACCACTAGAGACCACTAGAGGTTTCCACCCTTTAGACCACTATCTATAATCTTGTCCCTTGTCCCTACAAACTACTACAAATACTGTAATCTGGAATCTAATGAAAATGGGCCATAGAAGGAAAGTTAATAATAATTTAAAAAAAAAAACTCAACTCTGTCTCCAATAAATAGACATGTTAGTGTATACATTAAAGTAAAATGCATAATTTATAAAATAGTCAGTATGTAAAAAAGGTCTGTCCTGAGGGGGTCTGTGAATATTTATATTTTAATTAAACATTTAAATGTAATTCAATGTAATTTAATCTGTGTAAACAGTGAGAACCTGCTACATTAGAAGATTCAAAGAGTGTACATATAAATACAGAAGTAGACATAAAACTGAAACGTTACGGGAAAAGTCATGGTGTAATGAAGCGGATTACTCTTGAGTCTGTTATCAAAGCGATGCAGAAATACTGTTCGTTCTTGAGCTCTGTTGCAAAAACTCTTATGATTAATCAGATTCCTCATTACTGTACATCAGCATACTCCTAAATCATCAAAAGCCAAAACATCCCCTCATGATGGAGACAAAACTTAACATTAACAGACATTTATTCTTGATACAATATATCATTCACTATAATCATTCATCTCTGAATTTTTGCACATAACGCACTTTTCCATTAAAGTACCATTTTGGAAGGGGAAGACGTACGGCTGGAGGAAATCCCCACTTCTGTCCCCTGACTCCTCAAGCCACACTCGGAGTAAAGGCAGAAGTCCTGACTCTAATTTGGGGTTTGGAGTGAAATTCAGCCAATATTTTGAGATTACATCACACACTAATAATTTTTGTATTTATATATTAATGCATGTGCAGACTGATGTTGACTCATACCTCACTGACAGCCCTAATTTTCCAAATATGCCTCATATTAATGTGTGCAGCAGCCATTTGTCACAAGCAATGGGATGTATTTAGTGCACTGAATATACTAGTATACAGTACACTTGGCATAATTAATCATTAATTTACAAAATTAAGAATTTGTCAGAATTCAGTCACATCGTGTGCTTGTCTAGAATGGTCTAGTTTCATATGAAGTGATTGTGGAGTATATACATGATGGGGTATGTGTATAAGAGGTCTAGAGTTTGTCTCTCACTTCCCTCTCTATTTCCCCTCAGGCTGGGGGGGGGGATGTGCTAAACCAAACCCTTACTGTTAAAAAGGCTATTATTAATCTACTGCACACCACTAAACACACTAATACCAACACTCTTATTTTCTTCCAGTAGTGCGTTCCTCCTAGACGTTGTAAATATGGACGTTTGTAAGGGTGTTTCTATCGCCTGATATGTTACGTTAGCTAAATGACACTATGACTGTACTTACCCTTACCTGTGTAACGTAAAATAAGCCTTGTAGCTCTTTTTATTGCAAATAGAGAGGCAAATGTCCCAAACACGAATGAGATGCCTGACAAGGTCATGTATGATTATGATTATGGGGACATTTGGTTCACTGTACAAATATAAAAAGCCAAAGTTGGGTTTATTTAAAGCCAGATTTGGTTCTTAGATTATCACTTCATCATATACCACCTGTGTTTGACCAGCGAGAGAGAGAGAGAGAGAGAGAGAGAGAGAGAGAGATTGATGCTTTTTGATCAAAATATTGAATTAGACTTAATATCCTTTCTATTATTTCCTTTTATTTATGAGCGTACAAGTGTCATGATAACACTGGCAAAGTTTAACCTTATCTTTAACCTATCCATTGACATTTCCACACTTTTCATTCAGCAGGTTTATAATGTCACGTTTGCTTAATCATTCTGAAAAAAAAAAAAAAAGATTAAGCAAAACATTGTGTATTACATAGCATGCGTATGAGCAACTGTCCATCACGGACTCAGTGCTGAAGATGAGAAGGAAGTACAGAGCCAAGGACAGCGAAAACACCACGTCCTTTACACACATAATCACATTCGACTCCTACTCCGTCACACTCACGTAGATGTTTTCCAATACAATTAACACCTACTCCCTTTACATGCATACGTTCCAATACTATAAGGGCATATAACCACCACCAAGGAGGTCGTCGTTCGTCAAACATGTACACACAGGACTCCGGCAGCGCTTGATGCCTTTCAATATGCGATGTGGTCTACTGTATTAGTCATTGAAATCAAGTCACACATACAGACCAAAGTGATGGTGTTAACTGGTTCTCTCACCCTGAATCCTTTCTGTTACACTTTAGCATGCTGTTGGATTTTTTTTTTGTGAATCCCCCTATATAACAAGCAGTCTGGCTTATAGTTTCATTAATTGTAAAGCTTTGACATCACTCCTTATAAAACCCGCAGGTTTTGTGTGTTTCTTTGGTTAATCTGGGATTCTAAGCTTCCTCAAAAAGGTCCTACTTGGAATCCCCAGTGATAGGGAAACCCTGTTGTAGGTCTCCACACAGATCCTTAAAGGGCTTCCCCACAGGAACACAACGAAGAGACAGCCAACAGTGCAGTTTACACGTATCCTCATTCATAGCCAGCGTACAAGCCTGTATTACTTGACAACATCATGAATGAATATAACTGAGCAAGTTCAGTAACTATGCTGTTAGTCAGTCTTTCTAATCGTAGTTTTAAATCTATTAAAAATCGATCAGGAGTTACGACATGAGACATCATCATCTTATTCATCGTCCTTGTTAAAAGGAGTTGGAAGAAGGTTATCAAAATCTTTTAACTATTTACGATTGATATCAACGGCGCAAATGTAAGCAAAGATACAAAAAGTTTTTCAAATGTAAAAAAATAAATACATTTCACATTATTACACTTTTCTACATTTTAATCCACATTTAGATCATTCTCTCTGTCTCTCTCTCGTTTGCTTGCTGTTTCTTCTTGTTCTAATTATTCGGTAAGCTTCTTTAACTGGTCAATAAATGCTCCGTCCTGTCCCTTCCACAACTGACCCAATAAAAGTCCAACCTGGAAACCACACAGGAAGTAAAGACACATACCTGGCAACCACAAATGAGAGTAATCCATCGCAGCTATAGGAGCCGTCTTTGTCATACTGATACTTATGTGTGCACTTGTTTCTACCCGCTCTCTCTCTCTCTCTCTTTCTCGTTTTCTCCTTCTCTCTTCCTTTTTACACATTCACACACCGCTCTATCACCCTCTCGGCCCCTGTCAGCTCACGGCCAATAAGGAGGAACAAACTGATAATCTAAGGGGTGAGGAAATTGCTCCCCACTCCTCCCTCTAATTCTCCTCCCTCCCTCTCTCCTTCACCTCCTCTCTCCACTGTGCCCTCCCACACCTCCTCCCCCCGGCTGCCCACTTCCTGTGTCGAAGTGCACACTTCTGTAGACACGATCTAAAAATTTATAAAGTGATAAGTGCGCTCGTCGTTCTGAGACACTTCACATAAAGCCTCTTCTGAAAGAAGGCGCCCAGGACAGAGGAAGTGTCGCAGAAGTACGAGGCTGCAAGTAGGCCAGCGCGAACAGCCGACCGAGGTAGTGAAGGAGGAAGTAAACAAGTGAAAAGTGGTGGGTAGCGTTGGGTTAGGCGAGGAGAAAGAGGGGGCCGAAGGGTTCGAGAGTGGGATGGCCACACTGACGAACAAGATGAAAGGATAAACAGATGAAGAGATATAGGCAAAAAAAAAAGAGGGGGAGAGCTTTTGTCACTGGAAATTGCTGGGGCTGCTGGAAAGAGTCACTCACGAGCCGCCGCAATGATACACGGTCTTCACACACACACACACATGCTCACGCACACACACACACACACACACGAACTCTCACTCACGCACATGACTTACTCTTTCTCATACTGGATCTCAACTGTGTATCACTTAGCACATCTGACATGATACCACACACTCAAAAACCTCAATGTAAACAGCAAGAATGAGGATGTGTTCCATTTGTAGCTTTGATTTTCCACTCTGAGCTGTGACACACCTCTCGTCACGAGAGTTTGAAGTTCACAAGACATAACCTGTGGGGAAAATAGCTGCTTTTACAGCAAGTAATTCCTCAGAGCGAGGCATTCTCAAGCATAGAGTCGATGATAAATACCTTGATCATTTAGGTATTGCATTTCATATAG
>JAOTQY010000045.1:25429481-25445156 GCA_026413445.1 Dolichallabes microphthalmus
ATATAATATTAACTCCCAGCCGAGCTCCTTTAAAGTGCAAGTGGTGCTGGTGAATGATGTGTCTCTTCCAGAAATTGGCGACAAGTTACATGTTGATGTTCCAGGATCAGGCGTTCCACTCACAGAATGTTCGCAGAATGCTCTGGGTCACCTCAGTAGGTATTCACAGAATGTGAAACCACACCATTGAAATGCTTTACTGTGCTTAAATTCTTCTTTACATGTAACGCGGTTTTAAACCTTTATTCAGAAAGTCCCGGTTTGACTTGAACGCCTCTTATATATGTTTATTCAACTTGTTTTTAAACAAGTTATCTATAATGCTGGGAATATCGCACATAAACCCGTAAACAAAGAAAGCATTCCACAGCTATGCCTAAGTGCCGGCAGCTCCGTAGCTCTTAACTTAATTCCATTTCTAATTACGGCTTTTGCAGCTGCTGGTCTGCCTGTGTGTACTGTATCTGCAGAGTGACTTATTCTGATATTCCAGCAGGTGTGCATGGTGTTGTGACAAAAGCCTGGTGTGAATACTTTTTCACACATGGAAAGGAGGAAGGTCAGCTCTTTCCGGATTCATCTTCAGCCCTACTATCCTCACTGCTGGAGTCTTCACTCACTTCGTACCCTTACCCACAGCTTTCACAGTCACACCACACATGAAGCACATCAAAATCTACTGATGCACAGGATGGACCAGGGCAGGTTTTTTTTTTTTAAAGAGTCTATCGCTCTGTTGTAGTCTTTTGTTTTCTCCAGGGAGGGAGGGAGGGAGGGATACACTGTAAGATAATGTAATGTGAAAATAATGTATACTGTGCATGGCTTCTATAGCAGTGGGGAGCACTTGGATGCTTCTTGGCTTTAAGCAAAGGTTTGTTGGAAGTAAAGTAAAACTGTAAAGTTGGAGTTCATTTTAATGTAAAATTATAATCATGTAATATTTTATTTAATGCAAGAATTGAAGTAAGTTTTCCTTCAAATTTTCCTGAGAACAAAGCTCATTTTCCGTTTAGAGCTACAGAACACTGAGAGAATGTCAGTGTAATTAGGAAATGGCACTTGTATCAATCAGTCAATCACATTTTCCTTCTCACTGTGCAGGAACCCTTGGTGAAAAGAAAAGAAGAAAAAAAGCGGCACACCAGGCCTTCTGGAAGGCTGACATATGTCACTGAGTGCAAGGACGAGTGCCTTTCTTGTCCTTAATTTACGCAATCCTTTCACATACAGACAGTCTGTCCTGAGATCTGGCAGTGTCAGGGTCAGAAATTAGTTAATGAACTTGACAAAGCAGTTGGCAAAAGGTACGAATGTTTTCTTAGTGGGTGTTGATTCTTCACCGATTTTATCTATCCATATTTAACAATGATGTTACATTTTTGTTCCGACACCAGGACACTGGAAACTGTTTGCATTAGGGATAATTCACATCCAGTTGATTTTTCTTGAACAAAAAAAGAAAGAAAAGATAATTTTTTTTGTTTGAATTCAGAATGAAGGCAAGGACTAATGACCATGGCAGTGTTAGGACAAAGAGATGACCTTAACAACTGAAACTGAAAGATATGTAGCTAGTGTGAAAAGGGATGGAGAGAAAGAGAAAAGAGAGCACAGCAGGACACCAAATGGGAGAGCAGGAAATGAAGGTTGGAAAAAGGGAAAAGGAGATTTTTCAGGTGTGTAGTTATGGATGTGTGACCTCACAGGTTCCCTCCCCTAGCCCTTGGGAATGGGCGCCTTGGAAACCGTCGCTAAGGGAACAGACGACTGAGAGAGAGAGAGAGAGAGAGAGAGGGAGACCTGGGGGAGAAAAAAAAAATAAGATAGAATGAGCAAATGCCCAGAAAGAGAAAAAAAAAGGAGGAGGAGTATAAAAAGGAGATGAAGAAAGGGAGCATGGGAAATAAAGTAAGCAAAATCATAAATCAAACACACTTTCTGCAATGATCAAACACGTCACATCTAATAACAATAACAAATACCGGTCATAAATATTGGATAGCATGGCATTGCAACAAGATGAAAGGTAATATTACATTATTAAAGAGGTATGAGTACTGTGTGCATGTGTATGCTGGATGAACAGAGCATGCACACTCACACACTCACACACATTTAAAACAGGGTTCTGTAAGGAATAATGAAACAGGATGCAATAACTATTTGTCTGTGCTTTAAGTACAATGTAAATGTAATGCACTTGGGTAGAGATTATGTCCTAAATATCACATATATCATATTTTGTTTTAATGGAAATGTAAAGAAGATGGTGTAATAATCTACTAAAGGAGTATGGTACAAGCTGCTAGGGATAAATGAAGTTTTGAAAAAAGAAAAGAAAAATCTAACAACTTCCTTGAATACTTGTTTCATTACACTTAATATCATCCTCGGTGAGAAGTTACTATGAACAGCTAGTATGAAAAGATACGCAAAATGTGATATGTATTCATCTGATCCTCATAATGTGAATTATGAAACAACAGAATAGAAACAAAGGTGGGGTGGGGTGGGGGGGGGGTGGTTACGGGAAAGCTTGAAACATTAATCATTCAGGGAATGTATGCCAACTCCTAACACAGAGGTTCGTTTAGCTGCAGCAAAACGATTTTATTTAATATGTTTAGAAAATTATGAAACGTATCGATTTCTTATCATAGGGATTTGAATGGGAATGAACGCTAATGCCAAAGTTCACATTTTCATCTAAATCCCATGGATCAACCTGGCTGTGAGACAGACAAGCATCTTCTGCTCCATCATTCATGAGCTTTTCTGAATATCAAAAAAAAAGAAAAGAAAAAGAAAAAGTCTGAGCTCTGTGTACGTTTGTGTGGAGAAAGACAAGCTGCTCTAAATACTGGAAGATAATATATAAAGAGAGAGAGAGAGAGAGAGAGAGAGAGATATAATGCTTCTAAAGGTCATTAGAGTTGGTATCTTAAGTCCCTTGTTGCCAGATGTCCTGATGTCCTATAGCGAGCATAAAGAAACCGTCTTCTTAGCTGAAGCTTAGATTGGGCAAGTGTGAACCCTAATCAACACTAGAGTCACTGAAATTAAATCCTTTTTACATCTAAATTGAGTCTTTACTTAAACAACTCTGTGATTATATCGTACGTATGATGCATGTGTGTGCGTGTGTGTGTGTGTGTGTGTGCTTGAAAGTAAATATATGCACGGGTTTTCAAAGGGCAAAGTGTTTTTAAATATAAAACCCTCTCCCTGTAGCACTGTGGTGAAAATAATCAATATGGTATGTCTGTGACACCGTTTCTGTTAAAAGGTTTCAGCTTTCATTAAAAATATTACTATATCTTAATATTTATTATTTCAATTAAAAAAAAAGGATTTTAAGCTAGGTCAGATGTGTTTGTGTGTGTGCATGTGTGAATACATTGAATCAATCTGATATTGTGTATATACGCTAGACCAACCCCCCTAACCCCTTCCTCCCCTTTGCTAGCGCTCTCTCCACCCCATCTTTAACCTTGGCCCCTGGTGTCACAGCCCGCAGTAATGAAGTCTCCCTCCTTCTCTCTCCCTCCCTCCTCCCCCTCTGGCCCCGGCTGTTGTCCGTCTTTCCACTCATTCATAGTAAACACTATTGATTTTTGGCTCGGCGAGTAAAAAAGCCATGAATTTTAATGCCGCTATCTGTCCCTCTCTCTGCCTCCATTGGATCCCCCCAACCTTTCTCACTTTCCCTCTATCGCCTTATTCCCCTCTTCCTTCGTCTCTCCAGAGGGAAGTGATCGCGAGGCGAGTTGTGTGTGTATATAAGATAAACTCAGAGAATGTGCACATGAATCTGTGACTGCATGGTGTGTGTGCATGTGTGTGTGTGTGTGTGTGTGAGGGATTTCCAGCCAGACTGATCCCTTCTCTCTTATTCAACTTAAACTCTCTCAAAGCTGGGATTATAATACGAATATAATAGGGTTTAACCATTTAAACCATTGCTGCTTCTTTACAATTGCGCACGCATACTCACAATCCACTGTCACTCACTCACTCACCATAGACTGCCTTCACTTTCTCACACACTCGTTCCAACTGTGTTTGGTGCACATTTGCTTTGTATTTAAAACACACACACACACATGCTCAGCCTTGTGATAAACTGCAGGTGCACTGTAGCCAGTCGTGCCCTTAACTGTACACCATCAACCAATAATCCGCACCACATCTTGCCACTGTGTATTTACATTTCATTCAGAAGGAAGATAAGGACTTTATTTATCGTCTTCTGCTCCAAGGCTCCGCTTCTCTTGCATCCTCCTTCCTTCAACCTTTGCCTTGCTTCCTACTTCACTCCCTCCCTTTTCCTCTCTCTCTCTGTATTGATTTTGCTATAAGCAGTGTCAGGGCTATGACAGGCCAGCAGAGAGGAACACAAGCAGAGCTCATTAACGGCCAATGAACACACACACACTCAGATTTTAGACAGCGAGACTCATATGAGTTGCCTATTAAACACGAAGCTGTCTACTACAACAATAATAACCAAATTCTATAAAAACACACTGAGTGGACATAAATGCTATTAAAGAGCTTGCAATGCTTTAAGGAAAGTTTTTGAAGTCTCGAGTCATGAATGAAAGTACAACAATTAATAATTTAACGTCCTTTAATACAAAAAACAAGTCCTATCACTATACCTTTACCTTTATAAAAACAAAAAAAGGCCAGTATTTATGGTTATACATGAATCAACAGTAGAAGCTCCTTCGTATCATCCTGCTAGCACATTTTCACTACTATGAAATTTAGCTAGCTAGTTAGCTAACTGGTAGATATTTGTCCACAGATATTTAAGGAAAGTTTTTGAAGTCTCGAGTCATGAATGTAAGTACAACAATAAATAATTCAACATCCTTTAATACAAAAAAAAAAAAAACAAGACCTACCTTTATTAACAAAAAACAAACACAAAGTCAGCATTTATGCTTATACATGAATCTACAGTAGCTCCTTTGTATCATCCTGCTAGCACATTTTCACTAAAATTCAATTTAGCTAGCTAGTTAACCGGTAGCTATAAATATCTGAGGAATAATTGTGAATTTATTTCTATAACCTTGAGCTAAACTATACCATGACAATCCTTTCCATTTTGTTCACCACAACAATTAGCTAGGGTAGCTAGCCAGGCAGTGAGCTTACCAAGTAGCCTTCCTGCCTAAAAGTTAGCATGCTTAGCGCAAAGCCCTTAAGCGTATTTATTTCAGTCCCTCCTTGTTTTCTATTGTTTTACCTTGTTAAAATTTTTTATTCCAAATTTAATAAGTAGCCTTTAAGTCCTCCTAAAAAAAGAGATATTAAAAAATCTATTTTCTTGTCAGTATGTTGAAAACTGGACAGGGAGCAACACAAAATCTCCTATTACGACTACTATAATAATTAATGTCATATTCTGTCATGAGCTGTCGTTTGTCCGGCTTGATGTCCAGTGATATCTCTCCGAGCCCCAATTTATAATGAAGCACAGCATCAGCCGTCTGATATAATGGTCGCCCGCATCGCTCTCTAACACACGCACCATAAAGCGATCCTCGTCGTGTATTAACATCCCTAGCTTTGTCATGAATTTCTTTCCCTTGTTATTTTATCCCAGAAGAGACTGGCATGACAGTATAAAAATTATGGCGTTTATTTCAAGCTGTAGCACACTTAAGCAGCTGGTGTGTGCTGCAAATACTGCGAATCTAAAAGACACTCCTATGGAATTTATGTTACTATTCAAAATACATATCTGTAACAAACATGCGAGAAACAGCCTATTAAAAGAACTGTAATGTCTGATAATCAAAGAAGTTTTTCTAGTCTCTCTCTCTCTCTCTCTTGCTCGCTCGCTCTAATTCATAAGGCAGCCCCTCCTTCCTTTTCCTCCACCATAATTTGATTGATGATTATTCCCGTCACTCAAGGCAGCATGTGGCCAATTACAAGGAATAAGGCGATGGGAGACCTTTCTAAAAATGCTTCCATAAAAACTATTTTATGGCACCAAATTTATAGCCGTTCTCGAGCTTCAATATTGCCTCAGCTTCGTTTGCGCCTTTATATTAGACACCAGACGCACGGTCATATCTGAAGTTTACAGCGCACAGGTCCAAGCTAAACGTTCAGATGCATGGAAACTGGGAGGGAGGTGCAAGAACAGCAAGAGCCTCTGATCAGATCAGAGGGATTAAAAAAAGAGTGGAACAAAAGAACGCAAAAAGAGGAGGGAGGACAGACGTGGAGTACCAAACAGACAGGACGAGGCAGTTTAATGTAGGGGAGAGGTCAAGCTGCACAACCCCCACAAACACACACACACACACACACACACACACACAAAAACATGCCCAGACGCACACACACAGAGCTTTCTCTATAAAGAATAGTTTAAAGAATTGTTATAAAATGGCAATTCATAGGGCAATTCAAATGGCAGTACGTTTTAAAGCATCCTCAATTGTAATGTAAGTGAACGCAACACTAAAAGGATCCACACGCAGCATACAAGGCCTGGATTTTTCCAGGTGAACATGCAACCCTGCTTATCATAAATCTTAACAGTTTAAATGAAATGGAACGAGGGTTTGCTGATTTACGCCTCTACTCAGCTGCCTCGGAGGAGTACCCCCAATCAAATAACTAGGTTTTATTACACATGCCCCTTTATCTGAATACATCGTGCATGGGCACACACATGCATGAACACACACACACAGGCACACTTTCCTTCTCACAAACAGAGACAACAAATGTGACATACGTTAGAGTTCATCTACCAAAGCAAGGAAGGATTCTGATCAATCAAAGCAGTATCATATATTTCTGTCAATTCATCCCTCGGCTCCAATATTCCCATCTCTCCATCACCAAAATAACATTCTTGCTTCTCATTCGTATATCCGTCTTCCAGGCACAACCCTAATATCCGAATCCCTCATTCGATATATCAATTTAACCAACAGTCTGTCATCTTCCAGTTGTTTTAAATCCAACGATCTATTCAGCAATCTATATACCTACACTTCCATCAACCATCCATCAGTCCGAACAACCGTTTCATCTACCCGTCCATTTAATCCATCTATTTGTCTGTCATGTAAGCGTGAATCCAGCGTGGGTGTGATGGATAACACAGTACACGAACATGCAAATGTGCACCAGTTAAGCAGCATCACTCGGATGTCTTTCTCAGGCTTTCTCCTAACTCGCATCCATCTGGACTCAGCTTCCCAAAAGCATTGTAGCCATCATCTTTATGTTTAGTAAGAGTGTTTAAAATGCCTCCCTCTCTACCATCTTCTCATACATTTCACTACAATGGCACTTTTGGGGAATCTCACTCTTGTTGACTTAGTGGCTGCTGGAAACTTCATGAATTTTCCTCATGGCTTATTCTTACCTCTTAGAACCAAAAATAAATAAATGGCAACAAGTAAAGGTTGGATTACGACTTTGTAAATCTTAAGCCAGGTATACGCTGTGTGATATGTAACCATATTTGTTGTAGTTGCTGTCTTAACGTGTGCCATGAGATGCAGCTAATTTATAGCTGTTGTGATTAACAAAACCCAGTAACAAAGTTCTGGAATTGTCAGTTTTTTTTAATTATTATTTATAATAGTGTTAGTGCTGCTACAATAAACATCTAGAAGAACAACATAAGATCATTGGAAGCTCACACTACAGCTATTTTATAAATGCATCAGTGGCAATAAGGAAACTTACTAATGGACAGAAAAATTATTTGCTACTCCATCTCACTTTAAAGCATGTTTCTTTTTGTGCAACGCCATTTTCTGATCAAGTCCAGATCAGGCCGTACACCGACATAACCACAAGCCATAATTGTCCTTCAATCGCAGGTCTCTTGATGTTCATTGTATAGTCTGACATAATATCGTACTCTGTATATAGTATATAATCCAAGATTTTACTGAGATCTGCTTTTACGGTGTAACAAGTAACATAGTATCTTAAAAGACTACTACAATTACATAACCTTAAACTGGAGCACAGTTTAGAGACTGACTTTAAGAGAACATTCCTAAGGTTCATAATGCATCTCAGAAAGCCGTTGTAGATTCAGTTCATTAAATTCATTCCCTGAGATCAGTGAAGATACTGAGTGTGTGTTTATGAACACAGGCGAAGGTCAGTCCTCACTGGGCGAAACTCAATATCTCTCGCTGCTGCTAATGAGCCATGAGACTTCATCACTATTAAAACGCCATTAGTGGAGGCCATCTCTCTCTCTCTCTCTCTCTCTCTCTTTCGCTCTCACTCACTCACTTTGAGCAACAGCGAACTGTAATTTTTAAAAGAAAAAAATAGGACTTTGTGTAATTAAACCCTCTATGTATGATCAAATTGTATTATCAAAAAGTTGCAAGATCAAATTTAACACATAGGACAAGCATGATTTTCTCCCTACTTTTGGTGGTTGTGTTTTATTGTGTTGATCACAAAACAGTGAAATGATAAAACAGAGAAGGAAAGAGCTGAAGATGTCTTCATAAGTTCATGAATTTATTGTCATTACTTAATAAGGTATTATTAACCCACATCCATGAAGAGAATTAAACGCACACATATATATACACACACAGAGGGAGAGAGAGAGGGAGAGAAGCTCAAAGTAATAAAGCATGCCGTATTGACATCTTTGTTGCGTCTATTGATTTTGCATTATGCTACTAACAAGCCCAAGCTGATATTTTGTCATTGACAATCATCTTAAACCTGGAACTCCCTAGTCGCACTCACACACAGGTTGCATGCGCACACATACACACCAACACACGCACACGCATGCACATGCGTACACACACATACACACTGCTTGGCACAATTATCCCTTCCCAGATGACTTTTGTGAGTCTTGTGCATCAGTGCTTCCTACAGTTATGTGACTGTCAAATCAATGCCCTTCTAGTGAAATCTGTCCACTCAGCGGCCATTTTGCAAATGCCCCTGGATTGTTATTTCCAGTTATACAAGACCAGGCTTATTTCTGAGTCCCATATACCAGAAATTGAGCAATTTTTTTTGGTTTGTTTAGCTTTTTACATATTGATCACTTGTAACAACATTTACAAAAATTGTTGGATACTCTGTAACCAATGAATTAAAAAGCCATTTATCTGAGTTTGTATCATTGAACATTATTATTAAGACTAATGACTCTTTTGGCTGTATGCTGTTTCTTTCATAATTGCATGCTTTGCCTGTCTGTACTCATCCGATCGCTGGTGAATTGTAGATGCGGTTAGGCCCCCTGCTTCTTTTTTGCAGTTATTTGATAGTCAGGCTCACTTTAAGCCAAAATGTGCTAAAGTTTGGTAGGTATATCCAAAAATGACGCGGTAATGACAGAAACTTTTAAACATGTAATTTTGGATTTGTAGTGAAAAATAATTAACTTTTCAGCACAGTGGCTTAGTGGTTAGCACTGTCACTTTACACTTCCGTTGTCAGGGTTTGATTCCTGGCTCGGGTCTCTGTGTGTGGAGTTTGCATGTTCTCTGTGGGCTTGGTGGGTTTCCTTCAGGTACTCTGGCTTCCTCCCACAGACCAAAGACATGAAGATTAGGCTAACTGGTGTTCCCAAATTGCTCATAGTGTGTGAATGAACGTGCAAGTGTGTTTGCCCTGTGATAGATTGGCACCCCTGTCCAGGGTGTACCATGCCTAGTGCCCTAAGTCTTCTGGGATAGGCTCCAGGCCCCTTTAAACAGGTTTAGACAGATACTGGGTGAAAGTCTGAAATTTCAAACACACCATAAACCATATTCCTTACACACCTCACAGTCTTTGAGTACTAATGTTTAAAAAACAAGCAAACCTCAATAAATTGTGCACTGTGTAGTGAATAGGGTAAACATTCGGACTGATTTGTGCACAGGCTGCGCATGAGTAAAATGTCAAGTGTGCTCCTTGCATCCATGACGTGCGCGCTCCCTGTGTTCAAGTGCTCCCTTTTCACCTCCAAAATCCAAACTCGTGAGTTTTTTTCCCTCCAGGGCTCACACTTTTCATTCGCCATGTCATCACTTTCTTTCGCTTGCTGTTTTAAAGACTGTCTTTCTTTCTTCTGAAACATTCAGCTTTCTCTCCTAGTTATTACCCTAATTTAGACCATATCCCTAATTTAGCCTGTATCCCTAGTGTCTAAAGTGGGACATCACACCTTACCAGACACGTGCAGCATTATTTTCATTTAGGTCTACTGTCCAGTGACAGACGCAATCACAAATAATAGTAACACAATGCAGACAACAGAATAACATTTCCTGTTTACAGTACAGACCCTACAGTGAACCTGTTGTTCTGTGCAACAAATAGACAGCAAACCGAATCCTATTATAAATCAGTGTCCAGAACTGCACAGGCCTGAGTGTCAGCCCTCAGTGTCTGCTCTTGTGCCTGCTGCCCCGCTGCTTCCTCACACGGCTAACTGCCTACTGATAATTAACACATACACAGGTTCAGTGGAGATTTTTTTTTTTTTTGCACAGAAGGAACTCAGTTCTTTGAAAGAGAGGGGAGGCACAGACCTACCCCCCCCCCCCCCATGTTCCCTCCAAACTCTCATCCTGTCCAGCAGCCATGTGCCTGGTTATACATTGCCAGGTGTACATCCGAAGCAAAAACACGATAATCTCCATTCTCTTAAAAAATCCTGAAAGAGCTATTTAATTCCAGTGCATGCAAGCTTGATTGCTGCGATCCACTAAACACACATACAGCTTGAATTCTTGCAACAAAAAAACATAAACAAAAAAACAACAAACAAAACAAAGCATGTGGAAATTAAAACGTGCATGTCTCATTCGGTCTTTCTCCTCCTGCTCTGCTCTGCTCGGTCTGCCTCTCTCTATCCTCTCTGTGTGCCGCGATCCGCCGGCCCCGGAATCGATCTCCGCAGGATCGATATCGCGGCATGAATATTCCCGGGCCGGCGCGCGCCAGACTTTAGTCCGGGAGAGACGGAGCCGGAGGCAGAGCGGAGCGAGCAAAGGACACGGATAGAGACGGGGAAAGAAAGGAGCAAAGACTGCGAGCAAAACATAAAGGCTGTCACATAGGCGTTTTATTCATCAGATCTAATCTATAGTCTTCATGAGAATGAGAATGTAAGAAGTTCTGCTTGTTTTTTTTTATCTATTCCTTTTTTTTGTGCATATTGTTTTTATTTGCTTTATAGCTTTTATCTACAATCAACCACAACTGCACTGCAAAATGCCACTTATTCATATAGGATACCACATAAAGGCGCACGTTTTTGGACGGTGGACACAACAGGGGGAAAAGAAAGGCAGTTGATGTCCACAAACTGGGACAGCAAAGGACATGGTTTGGATGTGCGAGGGCACAGGCGGGGATGCACGCTACATTGTTTTTGGATGTGTGAGACAGAAAGAAGAGATGACAGAGAGAGAGAAAGGAGAGATGAATGAAGCTTACCGGAGAGCGCGCGCGCAGCCGGCGGAGACTTGAGGCGCCAGGCACGGAGCTCGGAGGCAGTTCTGGGCAAGACGAACGGCAGCGGCAAGGGGACAAACATGATCCTCCTTCGTCTTCAGGCTTTTCCTCTGGACTCGTTATATATATGTATTTTTTTCTCTTCCCCTAGTTGCTGGTATTTTTTTTTTTGTTATTGTGGTTCGGCTTTGGCGTTATTAGGCTACAGCACAGTCTGTTTTAGTCGCCGGTCTCTTCCTCGTCGCTGAGATCGGATGTGTAGGTCTTCACCTCGTGCTCGGTCGCGTTCGGCTTTGGTTGTGTTCGGGATCTCTTTGGCATTGTACACCAAGTTTATTCTCGGTGATAGGAACTCCCTGGAATGCTGACCGATTCTCACGTTTTCATAGTTTTTTTTATTATTATTCTGTGTACATTCACGTGTGAACTGGATAATAAGCCTAGAGATAAGAGCAGAAGCTGCTCAGACACAAACCCACACACAGGCGGACAGACTACAGGCTATACATACACTCCCACTGATCTGCTCTAACACTCACTGCTCCAGTGCTACACCTGCTGAACCCAAGCTGCGCTTTAATATAAGCTAAATATTATATATATGTATGTTTTGAAAAATCTCACTATATATAAAAGCAGGGTGTTTTTATTCATTCGCTGAGATTCGACAGTGAATAATAATAATAATAATCTCCGGTTCGCTTCTTTCCCTCCCTCAGTCGTGTATTTACTTTGGCTAGCCTATAAAACCGGAGATCTCAGCATTTAGAGATTCTTGCATGAAGAGAAAAACGCTCACGTCCTGACCCTTGCAAAGAAATAAAACAGTGCTTGTTGTGTTTTATTCGGATATTTTGGTGCATTTGGTTCTTTTGGTTCATTTATTTGGTCTTTAGCTATGGATCTTCTTTTCTCGACAAGCTACATGCTACACAATCGCTCGCACATCCACATTCAAAGTCGCACAGCCCGAGCTATCCGAAATTCGCCACATTAAGTGGTTATTTTTAGTCTAATCTATTAATATAACCAATAAACGTCAATAATAAGGCAACATAACGTGCTCGCCGGCGCTTCGCCCCTCCCACCGCCGCTCTGGCACACTCCGCTAATTAAAACGCAATCAATCGATACAAAAAAATAAATAAAGCGAATAAATAAATAAATAAATAACTTGGAAACGTTTACAAAAAAATGTTTCGCCGCTGGATTTGTGTTTTCTCTCTCTCTCTCTCTTGTTTTCTTGTTTTTGTTGGGGTTTTTTTTGTTGTTGTTTGTTGAAGATCACTTGCCTATTTCCCGGTCCGTCCGCCTGCGTGTTTTGTTGTCTGTTCCCGTTATGCGGGAACCCCAATGGCTCACGCGACCAGACTCCCTCCCGAATGCGCGCGCGCTCTGCCTCCGCGCTGCCGCGACGTGGAAACGAGAGGCAAGCCGCTACAACTCACACACATCACCACCTCATCCTCCACCCCACCCCCTCCCTCTAACCCCCCTCACTCTCTCTCTCTCTCTCTCTCTCTCTCCCTCCCATAGTAGGCCAGCTGCTCGACATTGATTTTGTGGCTTCCTCGTACCTTCAATAAGACAATTGTCACTGCAATGACATGAGCTACATTTCAAAGCTTATATGTCCCTATACTGTATGTAATCAGAGGCCACCATGAAGTAGTATTAGACCTACAATTGGGCCTATGCTGCTATTTCCAAAACAACGTCTAGTCATAGTAAGGTTAAAATCTGATTTTTGGCGGCAAAATATGCTTATACGTGATTCTGCAGATGAGGGTGTTCACACTGGGTCTATTCCACTGAAGAAATCCCTGAAGTGAAATTTTCACTCACTCACTCACTCACTCACCCAATCTATTGCAGGGCTCACATTTGCCCTGGCATTTGATAGACGCCTTTATCCAGAGTGACTAACATTTTATCTCATTATACATCTGAGATGAATAGATTTGAACAGTTGAGGGTTAAGGACTTGCTCAAGGGCCTAGGCCTGTGATGCTGGGATTTGAACCTGGCATCTTCCAACACTTGCCCTGAACACACACACACACACACACACACACACAAACTACAGGCAACCTTGGGAAATGCCAATTAGCCTAATCTGCCTGTCTTTTGGACTGTTGGAAGAAACCGAAGTACCCAGAGAAATCCCACCAAGCTCGGGGAGAACATGCAAACTCCAAGCAGACACACCCGAGGTGGGAATCGAACCCAGACACTGGGCGACAGTTCTAACTACTAAGCCACTGTGCAACCCTGGAATTTATGGATGCGCAAATATAAACAGATCTGAGACCAGTTCTAGAATCGGAGCATATACTGTATTAAACCAGCTCTTTATCAATTATAGAGCGCTTTCCGTTTACGCACCGTTCCGTTTGCGTCTCCACACGCACAGGCCCAGTACCAATAAAAGCCTTTGAACTTTGAACTTTGAAGTGGCCACGTGAGGTGTCGCGAAATCAGCGCGCGCTCCGGATTGGTGGGGTGCTAGTGGTTCCGGTGATTCCGAACGTGAGTTCGTCCGTCCGTCACGTGCCGTTAATCGCAATCGCGACATTACGCAGCGGCGCGCATTTACACGGAAGATTATTGTCGATATAGATTTTTTTAAATAGAAAAATCTATACCCTAAACACTGCAGTCGATGGGGGGAAATCGATTGCACCAGGCTGCGCGCCGCACAGCCCCGCCGGGGCTAAAAAGAGTCAAGCCTTTCAACTGTTTACTTTAATGATTAGCTAAAACCCTCCAGAGTTTGAGAATGGATAGTAATTGTGGATTGTTCCAACAGGTGCATGTAATAGACTAGTGGTAAGGTATTATTAAGTGTTATCTTGGGAAAGAATAATGTGCCCTTTAGTAAAGTATTCCATAACCATCTGAGTGCTGGGAAAACCTGCATTACAACTTTCTCTTCCATTGCCATTACAGAGACGTTTATAGGAGCATACTTTTGGTTTTGGAAGTGAGGTGGGGGCTGCAAAGTTGGAGCCCACCTTACTTTCCTCCTTCCATGATTATGATATAAGAGTAAGATATATCTCACCCAGTTGAACCAGTTATCTGGGAATCACTACCCATCTTACTGATGCTATGCAGACTGAATAAATTATCCATAAACAAATGTAAAAGTTATGAATATTGAATGTACATTCCCTTGTTATTACTGCAACAGCATTCAGCAAGTAATTGCATGCCTCCTAAGCACATATGTTGTCTAGATGGATTTAATTCCAAGTAACTGGCACATGGACAAATAACATACTTAACAAAAATATGGTTAGAAGTCATTTCCACATGTTCCACAGTGAAAAGTATGCAGTTATAAATAAATCAATACTCAGTGAAAAAGAAATAGTTTGGGAGACTGAACTTTCTGTCCATAGAAAATTTGAGCTTCATCCTTGTCTTTCCAAAACATTCTGTATCCTGCACATACACTTTCTCTTTCGTCCTTCCTTCCTTCCTTCCTTTCTATCTTTCAAGGTTCCTCAAGGATTCCTTGGATTGCAGTTTATAGTTTCCTACCCCTAAGTGGTTCTACTTTCAACTCTGAAAGCTCTATTATAGGGTTTCACACAAAACCTTTATGGGTTACTACAGTTTAATTACAATAAAATACCAGGAAAACTTCTATTTTGTGTCTGATTAGAACTGTGTGCTCATGTCAGGTGAGTGACAGTGGCATCTACCTGGCAAAGTAAACCATTAGTGGTGAGAAAGGGAGGAATGGCAAAGTGGAACATTTCTGTAGTACTTTTATATATTTATTTCTTCTCTAAAAGATGGCAGTAGAAATGTCACAGGGGTATATTTTTCCCCCAGTTCTCTCATTAGGTGGAAAAACACTGTATAAAAGCCTGTGGTATGCATGTGCTTGATTATTGTTACACCTGAGTAACATTGCAGTCTGTTGCCAACTTGTGACCTTAAAACACTAAGTTTCAAATGTTTCAGATAATATTTTTTTTAAAAAGCTCATACCAGATTTGAAGATAGCAGTACATGCACTAGCGGTTAATGCATTTAAAGATCGGTATTTAAAAAAATAAATAAAGTAAAAGAAGAAGAAAAGAAGATGATGACAAATGACTAGTTTCTTTAGGGGTCCACAGAGTGCATATGCACAGGGCCTGGAATTTTGCACTACGCTTTTGTGCTGAACTG
>JAOTQY010000045.1:25454542-25465286 GCA_026413445.1 Dolichallabes microphthalmus
AATTTTAACTTTAAAATATTTTTAATGCAGCAGTTTAAATATGCATAGCTAGGTAAGAAAATGTATCTGAAAGAATAAAATGTAGCTTTCGCACAAAAAAGATTACTTAATTTGCAAATATAATAGATCTAATACTGTAATATTCAAAATCCAATTCCAATATTTTGCATTCGTCACAAGATCAGATGAAATTCTCTTTTGACCATCACCCCTAGCTAATCAACCCCTGCCTCCTTTCCCCCACCCCCATTCATGGTTATCGGATCAGTTCCCTCTACACCTCTAACTACGGTTTATCTTTTAATAAAATAATAATTTCCTTTTAAATAATAAAATAAATAATTTGTTTTAATATATGAAACGTCCATTTGATTCTTGAGACATTCTAGAGTTACCTCTTATAAGTTATGAAACACCATCACCCAAACACATTCACCTTTATGAAGCATCTGGGGCCGTTCCAAAGCAATGATGGGAAGATGAAAAGTAAGTTCTCTTTTTTTTAAGTAATTTTGTGGAATGTAGAGTCTGAAACAAAGTCTAGATATAATTCTAGTATTATTTACAAATAATTATGATGTTTTAGATAAATAATTGAAATCATATGTATTAGGGATAAATCCATATCAAGAGTCATTTCAAGCTGCTTTGTTTCAATATTGATTTATATGTTTAAATTGCCATTAGAATGTCTGCCAGTTAACTTCATTTTGAGCATTTGATTTAAAAAAAAAAAAAAAAAAAAAAGGCTGGTCACAGAGCAAAATACTGCCATTTTATCAATAGAAACACTAAAATAAATACTACTTAAAATAACATAAAATTATTGACATGACTAAACATGCTTTTACAAGGCTTAAGGCATGTTTTCCTAGACTCAAGGCTGAAAATGTATTTAAAAATAAATAAGTTTCAAATTTTTGAGTCACAAGAGCTAAATGGCTCTGCAGTCTTGGAAAATTACAACTTCAGGAAGAAAAAAAACATTATTTAAAAAGTCATAATGTACTGTAAAAACACTGGGAGACTATTTTAAACAGAAACCTTCTAATACCACGAATACAACAACCACTTAAAATCTTTTAGGTTTACATTATGGTCTTTGATAAGTTTAATATGTACAATACCAAAAGCTGCAATCAAAAAACAACATAATGCAAGCCTATATATGAATTAACCAAAAGACACATTATTGCCCTGGCATTTTTTTGCTACTTAAGCACATTGAATTCCTCTGTGCATAATGGTGAAAAAAAATCAATATCATGATGACCTTAAATTACATTCAAGAAAAGAATACCATGCATATTTTAGTTTTCATACTTACACTTTTGTATCCCTGAATTGTTTATTATTATTTTTTAAGACGTAGTGTGTGGTATTTCAAGAGTGTTCTAAGAGCAGGATTTGCTCGTCTCCTTCTGCACCACCGACTTTGTTCCGATTTGACTCTGATATATTGGCCTTGGAAGCGAAGATTAATTTTAAGCTCAAATACGGTTTTTGATCGCAAGTTTTAGCAGCACATTGGACAAATTCCTGAATTAATTGTAAGGTTTTTAACATATAGCTCAATGAGTTGTTGCCATTTCATGGAATTACATTGAAATGAAAAAAAAAAAGGAAGAGTGAAATTAAATGAACGTTGACATAAAAGTAAAATGAAAAATAAAAGGTAAAAATTTTAACCATTAAAAAAAAGACATGCAATGTGTGTGTCTTGATTGTGCTTTACTATGAAGATACTACATCATGCTGTCCATGAGGGGCAAATATATACAGTTAATAGCTTAAAACACTACTGGAAATGCTTGGACACAGTTTGATGGATTCAAAATGCATTTAAAGTGGATGCAACAATAAGCCCAAATTCATACACTTATATTATGTCTATAGTCTAATTAAACAGGCATAAATTGTTCTTTAAATAGTAAAATATACAGTAACAATTGAAGGCTGGTGAATGTTTTACATATTCAAGTCAAGTATTTAGACTAACTTTAAACACTTGCCTGTAGATTTTTTCTATACATAGATCTTTTCCCAGCATACACAGATACTGAATACTGTGCATAACAATTAAACAATAATTGCTTACATGGTACCAAGAAAGAACCTAAAAGATAAACATCTACCATTTAGGATCTCTTCCTACAAGCAAACCAGTCGCTACGCACCTCCATTATACTTCCATTAAACTACTAAATGGTTCCTGCCACTGGAATCCTGATAAAAGTGAAGAGAAGTTCCTTGGGCCAAAGTGCAGTCAGTGCCCCTGATCTTCTTAAAGGCAACACACTGATACACCTATAGGGCTGCTACATGAGGAAGGACAAAAGTCATTTTTCAATTGGGACATAAAGCAGAGGGGATGTTTTTTTTCCCCGCCCTGAGGGCTCACCCAGGAAAAAGCACTGCTTAGCAGCTGTTCCAGCTTGGCTGGGGGAGCCTGGGGATGCAAATGGTTTTATTCTCAATGGGAACATGAGATAGTAAGCATCTCCATTTTCTCTGTGATTATATGTGCCAGCTGCGTGGTTATAAGCATTGAGGAGTACTTAAAACTGAGTTAAACTAAAGCATGAAAAAATGTGGTGGATTTCAATGGCATCAAAGAAAATGTGTGCTAGCACTCCACAGACTGATGAGACTGTTTTATAGTAGGAGGAAGATGTGCACATTTTTTTTGTTGAAAATGTCAAATAAATAAAAAGAAAGAAAGAACGAAAGGTCTACAATAAAATATGTGAGACAAAGTGTCTTGAAAGTACATACATATGTTACAGCTTTTTCAGAGCATTATTCTTATCATTCTCAACAAAATGTAATAGGAATTTCTAAGAATGAATCAGAAAAAGAAGAAATGTGAGAGAAAAGGAAATACACAAAAACTAGAAAAAGTAGTGGAGTGAGAAAGACAGCGGTGAGGAAGTTGCATCGAAGCAGATTAGATGATTGTGCTTGTGTGGGATACACAAAAGAAAAAAGGGTAGGACCTGGAGCCAGAAGCCTTTTACAATATGTGTGTAGGTGTACACACACACACACACACACGCATGCATGCACACACCCCCACACACAACATTTTTTCCTGTTTTTCTTTTTTTCTCTTTTTGAAATCCCTCATTCCTTTCTTTCCTTTCACCTCTCCTTTCTATTCACCTGCTTATCAGCTAGGATGAGTAATCAAACAGCTGACTCTCCACTGCCTCACACAGGTCACGTGCAGAACTGCACTGACTACACACTCCAACCTATTGCACTCAGACTTCGATTAGGATGGAGAAGTGGACAAAAGCCCTGATCCTCTGTTAGCAGTCAGACATGCAGGTGTACTCCGAAAAAGGAGAGCACCCACTCACCGCCTGGTACTTCAGAATGTTCAGCACTGTGCTTAGAGAGGATACCGTAAGGAAAGATAGCCTACATACAGTGTGTACATGTATGTATATAATTAGAAGGGAATCAAGTAGATGAAGAGATAAAGAGAGAGAAGCATGTGTGTCTGAATCCTCAATTGAATGAACATGACAGATTTAAATTTGATGACCACATCGGTAGGATCTGTCCTCCCCCCACCCTCCTGACCCTGTCTCCTTCTCCACCATCACTCTTTGACCCCTGAGGTCATGCAATCGAACAAGGTCGTCTGGCTCTCTGAATTTGACCTCTGGCTGAATTTGAACTCTGACCCTGACGCTTGATCAGGTTCTAAAGATACATACATACGAACACACAGAGCAAACAAACGCACACAACAGACAAGAGTGGGCCTTATGGTGCTTATTTTGATCCATTCGTCACCTGAGCTGTAGCAAACGACACAACTGACGATTGCCATCGAGACGTTTCCACCTCACACGATCGATCTGTAAACGGCTGAATGTGTATCTAACAGACTCAATAATCAATGAAGGAGGAAACAGAAATACAATAGTATTGTAAATAAATTGTCCTCACGTTTCCCTGCTTGCATTAAAAAGGATTGATCTGTGTTTGAGAGACGGCTCGAGTAAAATGACAAACCTACAGGCATCATTGGTGACAAGCATGCTGCAGGATGTTACTTATCACTGCTTTAAATTTAATCGGATTGAATCCATTTGTGAACATTTACTAAGTAACCTGTCAATAATGCTGCAGAGGTCAACAAGGACCCTGTCGGTTTCAAATACCTGACATAAATCTATTCACTTCAATATCTAAATGAACCTAAAGGAAAACATGTAACCCAGTGTGTGAAAACCCAGCGAAGGTAATTTTTTAATTCACTCTTTTATACATAAAATCATATGTAGAATCACAAATAAAAAAATTCTAAATATTTTTTCTTTAGTTTTCACAGACTAGGTCACAAATTGTTAAAACTAGAGAGTATTTAATATTATTATTATTAGTAGTAGTAGTAGCAGTAGTAGTAGTAGTAGTAATAATAATAGTATTGACATTCATTATATTTTACAATTTGCATTAAATATTATAGCAAGGTCTACAAAACACAGATATTTATTAGGTTGCATAGACATTTTGCCTTCAAAGGAAAATCTCAAATCATATTTACTAGAATTTATGGAATTTATTAATCACCTAAAATAAGGTAAATGCAGGTTTTATGTTTTAATAGCTGGTTACAAATTATCCTTTGAACCTGGACACCTGGACAACATCCAAACCACATACTAATGCACTAAACAACATGTCAGAATAATACAAATAGGACATCCGGTAGTGGAACAAGAGGCTAAAGACCGCCTGAGATAAAAGTAATAGAAAAGCATACACAGGGTCAGTGTGCTGCACTTTCAGACTCATATTTTTCACACCTTTTCTCTAGAAGAGCTCTTAATGTGGTGTTACTCCAAGCCTATGAGCAGCAATACTTGTGTGCATAATAAAATGAGAAATATTTGTTATAATATTTCTTAGTATATAAAAAAAAATAATGATACCACCGATGTAATAAGGTGTAATAAGCAAAATAAATTCTTCATTTTTTGTTTGTGCATTTTGTATTTTTATTTAAATGAACCATGCACACCTCAGATTCAGATTTAAATGTGAAAATAAAAAATTTAAATGTACAGACTTGGTAATCTGAATCTCGTGATTTTTTTAAACTGTATGACTAAAATTAGGTAATTATAAGAGAGCGTTAAGATAACATTGAAAGCTTTTCGCATATGTTAAACGACGAATAACAGCACGCGTGGAAATCATATGGTTGCGCAAGATCTCAGTAGAATACTTTTGTTGGTTAAAAGGAATAGATGAGTAATATATATATTTTTTATAAAATATATAATTGAACAGTAAAATAAACCCGGGCAGAGTGTTTATTACTTTGACATAAGTGTACTGCGGTGGTCTGCGGTACAGTCCGATGCCTGGTTACGGACACACACACATACTGTATACACACACACACACATACACATACATATGCGTGTTAATGAGCGCTTTATGAACACGTGCTTGTATTAGTGGGAAAAGAGAAATCAAAAGGAAAATATGCTTAGAGAAAAATCGTGACATTTCCTTTAAAGTCATTTGCCTTTTTTGAGTCTGAGTTGTTATTCACTGAATTGTTTATTTATTCGGATAAATAAAAAGATAAACGCATATAAAACAACATCAAAAACAACAACAAACATTTAACCATAATTAACACAAGACACAAATATTATAGGCTTTTTATAATAAAGGAACCATCAAGACTTTATCAGTCTTGCCTAATCTATTTTAATCTATATTAATACAGTTCTGAATATTTAAATCATAAAGTGAAAGTGCATCTTACTGTCATAAACTGTGTATGCATGATCATCTTACTACGAATAATGAAGCCCATTAAATGCATGCAATGCTTTCATTAATTATTCTAATTTTATTCTAATAATTTATTTCTCTCACAATATATTTACTATCCTGATATTTTCCCCCCTCGCTGTTAATATCTCAATTTATATTTAAACACATTTGAATTCGGTGTTCAAATTGGATGAATTGCAATTGTTGCTTATGTATATTAACATACTGCACATGCAAGGGTATATTAAAGTGCAATTGTTAATATATTAATTTAATTAATAGTTTACATATTCATGCATATCATTGTCCAATCTTAAAAATGCCTAATTTAGACATTATCTTAAATCATAGCGGTGATCTTATATGAAAAGGAATTTCCTCAACGATTAAATGTAAAAAAAAAAAAAATTAATAATTTAAACGCGCATATTGTTATGCAACAGTTTGTTTAATATTCATATTTATTACATATCACGTTCTGCAATATTTAATATTCATCACAAGTTGTATAAATTTTGTGAATTCGATTTTATTCACCCGAAGACAAAGCTTGTCTACATTCACAGGCTTTTTTTTTTTTTTTTTTTTTAATGGCTGTTTTAGGAAACATAGCCTAACATAGATTTTGTGCAGATTTAAATCTGTATGAGTTTACACTAAAGGTCATACTCAGGTGTGATGTTTTTTTAGCACATTTATTAAAGGTTGCTTTTACTTATTGGTCAAAAGCCAACGCATACTGTAGAATACCTACACCTTGTGAAGGAGAAACTGAAAAGAGAAAAATAAGAATCAAATAAGGTGTAGTTTGCATTTTGAAAAGTTTTCAGGGGAAAAGATTTATAATGTATGTGTAATTCAATATTTATTTCCTATTCAAATCCTGCCTGAATCTTCACATTTCATTCCACTTTTTTCTACGTGTAACGGTGAGACTTTGGCAATAATCACGTACTAAATTATTGTCTGAAAACACAGCACTATATACTGTATAGGCTGCTATAATCAGAGGTCACAGCTTATTAAGTTGATTTGGGACACAGCCTGAGACCTGCACTAGTCTTTAGTGCTTATTAACCATGCAGGACATTTTGCTTATCATGTAGCACACTTGTATTTAAAATGTACCACCTACTGCCAATTCAAATATTAATAACAGCCTGCGTGTGTTTTTATTTAACATACTTATTTGCTATCAGCATTGATTAAGCTTGATTTTATGAGGACAAATGAGTCAAGGTATATTGTGCTATATTTATATGTTATATTGTGTGATATTCTGTGAAACAAAAAGTCAAAATTGTAAATACACACTGGTGTAATAAATTTTACATTTCACCCGAAGACTAATCATCGTATTTTATTCTGCTCTCTATTGATGTCGCTGCTATAATAATAATAATAATAATAATAATAATAATAATCTTTCTCTGCATACTTGAGTAACTTGCTAACTTGGTCTGTCTCAGAGGTTGTCTATTTCTGCAGGTGTGTGTGTGTGTGTGTGTGTAAGAGAGAGAGAGAGAGAGAGAGAGTTTGGGTAAGTATAATAGGCAGGTGGGCAGCAGCAGCAGTGATGAAACGTGAGGGCACATAAAGAAAACTGAACGCGGTTAGGTCCTGCAAATATTTGCGGCCCCTAAAACTCTACAGATTGCCTTAACAATGAGTGGGCACCGCACACACACACACGCACACGCAGCTACTATTCTTATGACGACCTTGCACTGCCATATATGCCATAACCCTAACCTTAACTTCGGAGCAAATGGAAACATTTTCAAAAAATGTCCTTGTCTCGTGAAAAGTCAAAACTGCATACATTGTAAACGACACACACGTGCATTTTTATTTAGTTGTATTTTTTTTTTTTACCTTTGCAGTTTTTTTTTATCTCCATCTAAGCTATTTCTTTTCCAGGGCAATACAGGTTACAGGTAAACAGCTTTTGGGATATATACCTCGGCTGAACCCTGTACAAACTACACAACACATCCAGTCTAGCTGTATAATGATGAGCACTATGTGTGTGTTTGTGTGTGTGTGTGTGTACATAATGTGTTAATGTTGGGCCTTTTCCTGTGAAGATGTGTGGTAGCAATAACAACCAAATAAGAGAAAGCAGAAGTTTAATGCATGCACAGAAAGCTGGAATAATTCACACAGTCTCTCTTTAGTGTCCTGTGGGTCATATTAAACCATGTGAGAGTCTAAAAGAGAAGCTGAGGCTGGAGGAGAAACGTATTCTCTCTCTCTCTCTCTCTCTCGCTCTTTAAAGCCCACTAAAATATCCCCTCCTCCTGATTGATTTTTTCCCATAATTAACTCGGTTTGTTGATCGATTTCCCTTCGGCACAGTCTGCACTCCGGTGTTGTTTGAGCGTCGTTATCGCCGAACACGCATCGATCGGATTGATTAAAGAGACACGTCCGGTCCGAGAGACTAAACACGCTTCGGTTCCCACCGAGACAAAAAAAGCGCTAAGGATGGAGAAGAGGAATGAACGTGGTGCTTCTCAGCAATAAACTGACTACCGAAATTCTTTATCAGCACGAACTAATAGGCTAAGCGTGAGCACTAAAAGCAAGCGTGCTGTTGTCTCCAAATACAGACCTCAATTGAATAATAAAAAAAAGGAAACTAATATGTGTAGGCTACAGTAATCTCGTCATCATCAATACTCAGATTGCACAATTAAATGCACAATTAAAGCGCACGTTCAGGAACCATATGACCAACGATCAGACTGGGAGCAAAACCTCGCCACGCCCTTTCTCCCTTCAAAAGCCATCGCGTTTGACCAATGCAAAACCGGATCAAAAAAATGGAAGAAAAACAACAAAGACAAAGCAACAACAAAGACTGACTGATCATCAGAAAATTTGCTAAACCGTGGTGCAGGGGCCAAAGAGCACGCGCGAAAACCCCTGCTCTCGCGCGCAGCTCTGCGCATTCAGTCTATTCAAATGTTCGCGCGATGTGCGGAATATTCCACAGGGCGCGCACGTATGCACATGCACGCACACACACGCACGCACGCAGTCACTGTTTCGCGGTCACATGCAAAGCTACGTGTAAAGGGAGGAGAGAGTGAGAGAGTATGAGAGAGATTGCGGGTTGTCCATGGAATTAGTTTCTTGACTAATCAATAAAAACAAAGTCCAGGCCTTGACTTTCTCTCTCTCTCTCTCTCTCTCTCACACACACAGACACACACACACACACTTTGTTTCTCTCAGTCTCTCTCTCTTCGAGCAGGACATAAAGTTGCACACAATCATGTTTAAGCTGCTCTTAATTTAGACAACAAGCAAAAGCAGATCAAAAAGCGAAAAAGAAACAAACAAACAAAAAAAAAAAGACCCAAAGATTCAAAGAGTCAAGCTCTTTTGATGTCGTTTGTAGCATTTCCTTTAAAGACATTACCAGCTTTTCCATCGACGCACGACCGCAGTGTCCGCCATATATGCGCAGTCTGGCTGGATACGAGCTGGAGACGGATGGAGAGGGAACGGGGCAGATATGGAGAGATGGGGGGCGGAGGGGGCAGTGAGGTGCGTGTCGGGGGCCGGTGCGGGGACAGAAGGGGGACTCGGGTTGAGGAGGCAGGATTTGAATCCGAGGTGAAAGGTGATGGGGGTCAGAGGCAATGGATGGGGAGTCGGTCAGACTTGCACCTCTCATCACTCTCAACACCAAGACCATCACCCTCCCAATACACACACACACATACACATCTGTCCGTGAATGTTGGCGGTTTCCATGGCGACGCGTTCATTGCTCTTGCCTGGGCAATAAGAGAATAAGCGCGTGCGAGGAGATAGCGTGTAGGAGCCGAAGAAAGGCGGGGGGGGAGACAGACAAAATTTACGTGTGACTTTACAAGGTCAGACGTAGTGCAACATGCTCTGTTATGAATCCCACGCAAACAGTTAATGATGCCGCATAGGCTACACACAACAGATTCAGCAAAACCCGAGGCAGAATAAGGAAGGCCTTGGATTTACGCTGACGTTATGGAAAAGAGTTAGAGTTGCTCTCAGAGTGTTGGCAAAAACATGTTAACAAGACATGTCGATTGAAATGCACCTTGACACCATGACTATATCGATCTCGGTTGTGAAATGCGATGGAGCTGAAACCACGACACACATGTTGGCTTGATCCTACCTGCTGATTCCCACTATGTTTAATATGGAGAACTTACTGGGTTGTGTTGTTATTAAAGCATTAAGCATTGTGTAATGTGAGCAGCTGTACTGCCTGTTATAACCAAAATAATTAGGCTGTTATCATTCTAGACAAATTAGCTTAAGAGGTTACATTAATCTTTCTAGCCTACAGTAAAATCGTATTGAGGACACCATGGCCAGTGACAAAGAATGATACAGTGTCCCTTAGTTCTGAGCGTGCACCACTAGCACACACTAAAGTTAATATATAAGCTGGTGTCTTTGCACTGTGTGTCCTGTCTTGCTTTCAGTATTGCGGTGTGTATTGTCCTTGCACTTTTCCTCTCCAGTGTCCTGTCCCATACTCTCCTACTGTTTGTATGTACAATGTACTGTATATTGCACTGGAGGGAACAGTGAGGAATCTTTTCGATATGCTGTACTGGTATAATGACAATCAAGCAGAATTGAATCAAGCGATGAAAGCCTGAAAGAGAAGTGGTTCACCATGACTGGAGTGACACAGAGGAGTGAGATGGGCTTCATTTCAGCATCATGGCGTTTGGTCATAGGCAGCACTGACCCCCAGCTTCAGGACCACGGACAGCGCAGACACCCCCACTCCACTCTTACTAAACACAGCCATTAGTCCTGCCTGGGATCTTTTTCACCCTGCTCCAAAAAGATACTGATTAATTTCCACATACATGGATTGGCATGTTGACTCTAGAATGTTATTGAGTTGGAGATGACAATAACATAA
>JAOTQY010000045.1:25631617-25644841 GCA_026413445.1 Dolichallabes microphthalmus
ACTCCAGACTTCCTCATACAACACCACAGCTCCTCTCTCGGCAACCTGTCGTACGCTTTCTCTAAATCTACAAAGACGTAATGCAACTCTTGACATTTGTGATTCGCATCATTTGTTTTGGCAAATGTTTTTACGTCTGATGCCCTTCCTGACACAACCCTCTGCATTTATCCAGACTTGGGACTGGCACAAGAAGACACTGGCTTGCCCCCCCCCCCGGGTGGTTGCATTACAGTATTATTATATGTACAGACAAAAAACTAAACAAAAAAAACTCACCTGCCACTTAAATAGGAACACCTGACCCCCCTGGTTTTGGGGTCCAGTTTGGGTGAATCCATGCTAATTATAACCTCAGGCTCCTCGTCTTGGCTGGCAGGAGGGGAAACTGATGAGGTCATCTAACATTGTAGCTCATTCACCCTATGGTTCAACGCTAGAGGAACACCAAGGTTCAATAATCTCTAGAGATTATTTTATTTATATGGCACTTTTGATTATTATACACTTAAATCGTTAGGAAAAATGCATAAATTTTTCCCATTCTGATGTTATCACTTTACCTAGATCATACTTAGATACACTTGTTCCTATTAAAGTGGCTATTAATAATGTTTTGTACTAGACCTCATGCTTTTATCACAAGTATTGATGTACTCACTTTTTTTTTTTTTTTATGTCTTGCTTCAGCCACTTGGGCGGCGATGTCGTACCCCGAGATCCGTGCGCTGGTTCTGGACGCCTCCTTTGACGACCTCCTGCCCCTGGCTTTGAAGGTCATGCCCGAAAGCTGGAGTAAGTGTCACAACCTCTAACATCTCGTTAGGTAGTAGTGCAGCAGTATCTGAGCAATGCTTGATTTGTTCTTGTGTACGGGGAACAGGACCGCTGGTGACGCACACGGTCAGGCAGTACATGAACCTGAACAACGCAGAACAGCTTTGCAAGTAGGATCCTGTACACATGATGACCGTATAGTACCCTCACATAACCTGTCTGTGTAGTCATGTGACCTGGTGAGCGTCCTGATGGGGTGAATTTTTTTTTTTTTATTGTGCAGGTATCAGGGACCAGTTCTGTTGATCAGGAGAACCAGGGACGAAATCATCACAACCACGTAAGCTCTCGCTCACGATCATGAGGACTGAGAACAATTTTTTTTTACACAGTTTACACTGAATATGTCTTTTTCTTTTCTTCTTCTTTTTTGCCATGCTCCGATGCAGGGGACCAGAGGACATCATGTCCAACAGAGGAAACGACCTCCTGCTGAAACTGCTCCACTACAGGTCCGACAGCACTTTAATTCGCTTTCAGCCAGTTTGATGGCTGCAATTTTCTGCTTAATGCAAATGAAATTCCAGAGGCTGAGCCACAACATCAGGATTAACACTCTTAGAGAAGCACTTTAGTTGGACTGCAACAGTCACACAATTTTATTGCCTGGTATTTAAAGCCATTGCAAAATCGCTTTTACAATTTTACAATTAGAATTGTTGTTCAACAACTGGTTGAAAAACTTTACTGCAGAACCAATCGTTTTAATTCAAAAGTAATTTCCATTTCTCAGTTTCATTTACTGATGTTCATCAACACGATGATAAAAGTCATCTTTTAAGAAAAGCTAAATTCTAAACCAATATTATGTCGTCTGATTTTGTGCAACTCAGGTATCCTAAAGTGATGACAGAAGACAGCGTCCGAGCAGTCAGACAGTGGCTTGCAGCTGGATCGCAAATAGAAGAAGGTGTGTGTGTGTGTGTGTTTCTCATTCCTGGTTGTCTTTAGTGGTTCAGAAATGCTAAAAACAACTGCTTCCTTGCTTGGCTTTTCTCAGAGTCTGTATACATCGGGCACGAGGTGGACGATGACTGGTGCCTGTCTGTCCTGCAGTCTTATCAAACCGACAGGGACGCCCCTTTCCCCTGGAGCGTCGGTAAGGATCACCGTACATCGATGAAGGAGATGATCACGACCTCGAGTTGTTTTGTTTTTTCTTCAAGATTGTAGCAAGAACCTCGTGTTAAGGTTAAGACAGTTAAGCTATTAAAATGTTTACGAGAGATTAAATCCTGATATTGGACGGGAGAGCTGAAGTCTAATATCTATAATATCCACAAATATCCACTGTATCAGTGCAGCAGATGATCAAGGACTCATTGATAATAGGGATCTTCAACTGCAGTCCTGGAGGACCAGTGTCTAGCACCGTTTAATTCACACACACACACACACACACACACACTGAGCCCTACAGTAGTAATTAACAGATTAGTTGAATCCACTGTATTTGCGTAAAAATCACCAAACGGTGTTCAACACTGGACCCTGCAGACCTGGAGCTTAAGATCTCTACTGTAATGTAAACTATCGAGCAGCAAGTAATGTAAAGTCAGTATTTGAATTCCTTTTAAGTCGCCCATCTAAAAGCATTCTGGTTATGAACTGTAGCTTGTTCGAACCCATTGCACCTGGTACTGCTGGTTCTCGTGTGGGTTCTCAATGCGCTAGGGCCAGGGGTAGCTCAGTGTTTAAGGCTTTGGACTACGGTTCAGAAGATCCCAGGTTCAAACCCCATAGCCACCAAGTTGCCACTGTTGGGCCCTTGAGCAAGGCCCTTAACCCTCAACTGCTCAGATGTATAATGAGCTAAAAATGTAAGTCGCTCTGGATAAGAGCGTCTGCCAAATGGCTAAATTTAAATGTAATGACTGCTGCTGAGTCTACACACTCGGTTAGAACGAAATCAGCCTCAATTCGTCAAGCAATTATTTAACAAAAAAAAAAAAAAAAAACCTGCCTTCAAATAATGAAACCTCACTGATGTTCCTACAGTTTTTGTAATATAAGGTGGTTTAACTTATAAACCAGACTCCCCTGCTCATGCCAACAGAACTCCTTCGGGAGAATGCTAAGCTCTAATATCGTCTTCTTTGGTCTTGTGTGTGACAGGTGAGGACATGGCGCAGGAAGGCACACGGCATCTTGCTCTCTTCCTGGTGAGGGCAAAATATCACTCTGACTATATTGTGTTATACAAACAGTATTAATGTTTAAATATCATACACTCCCTGGCCAACAGTAAAAAGTCGCCATTTCAGAAGGGTCAAATTATTGGGCTCAAATCTAGCAAAGAAAACTAATTTAAAGATTTTAGATTTTAAAATTAATTAAATATCATTTAAACACTTGAAGTTGCATCATGAAAAATATACAGTAGAAATCATGGCTATTTTTAATAGTGAAAGTAAGAGCATTTACACGCACACATACATACACACACATAAACAATGCCACAACAACTCAAAGGACTAAACACCTATGTGGCCATTTCTTAGTGAGACTAACCAGAAAAAAGGTTTCAGTTTGCTAGGGATGATAAAAATTGGAATTTGGAACAGAGGGAAAAGGTCATGTGGTCTGATGAGTTCACGCATGAAGCAATCATGTATATTGGCCACTGTACTACAGTAGGGATGGGTCGTTCATAAACGTTTTGTTCTTTCTGAACGAGTCTTTAACGTGACTTAGAGCAACGAGTAGTCTCAGCGTAATTTCTGTCATCTTCTACCGGACGTGCAGGCGCAAAGCATCGTGAAACCTCCATAGGTTATGTACAGGAAAATGAGTAATTACTTTTGCGTCTTCTAGTCCGAGTCGTTCATTCTTTTGTCACATGACTCCCATAGATGCTATGCAAAAGAATGAACGATTCGTACCAGAAGATGAGAGAGGTGAGCTGCTCATTCTGTTTATCGTCATATGTCCTTAGCTGCACGGTAATATTTTCATTACTGGAACTATAGCCAAAATTTGTGTATGTAGACCTGTTGGGGATCTGTTTATTGAAAATGTAAATTGAACTAAATCATGAACTAAATGATTAAAAAAAAAAAAAAAAGATTATTCTTTAAAGCAACTTAAATTTGACAATTTTCCCCTCATTAATGCAGTGTAAGTGTAACTTTTTTTTCGTCTATGGAGTTACTTTTTTTTTTTTTTTTTTTCCCCACTGATGGCACGGGAATGTTCCAGGACTTAAACTCTTAAGTGATTCTGGGAGGATGAGAAATTATTTTCACACACAAACTGGCCACCATATTATGCACCATTATCAAAGCTAAAAGTGGTTGAACTTGGATCTTACTTTTCTTTTTGGTCAAGCAGTGTATAATTGAAACAAGTTATATTATTTTTAATGGTGCACTAACTAAGATCTGCATAATCAAACGGTAAGACTTCTGCTTGATTTTGCTTGAACTCGCCCTCATCCACTTTCTCGCAAAGCACAGAAACTTGGATGCCTTCCATTAACGTTTTGTTTCATTCTTGCCTTTTTTCTCCCAGGCTCGAAAGTACATGAGGAATTTCGAGACGACACATTGCACTCCTCTACCCATCTCAGAGTTTCAAGTACCCTGGAAGCTCTAAAAGCCGGCGAGAGGCCGTGATGGAGAGACTAACGAAAGCGCTGGGAAACCTTGGTGGAGTTTTTAGTGTTGAAGATATGATTACACATTTTTTTGTCAGTCGGGTGCCTGCATGGATATTTTTAAGAATTCACTGTCGAAGCTGGAACATGAACAGGAAGAAGTTCCCTTGAAAGGAACTGGGCCAATTCGTTAACTCTCAGTCCATTTCTGTTCTCTGTTTTGTGAGCAGTCTTATTTATTTAGAGTCATGCCCTAAAATACAACCTGGATGTTACTATATTAAAAGCGGTTAACGAACCAAAGGGAGTCTTGTGGTTCATCTTGAACACCCTGATGATGAATAGCTCGTGATGGTTTCTAGTGTGTATGGTACCCTGGTGGAACTTCTCCTTCAGCACCCTGCTTAAAATTTATTCAGACATTTGGAACAGCACGAATAAATAGTTATAACATCTCCATCATGCGAGATGGTGCTACATAATAATTCAGAAGTGCCCTTGACTTTGCACTGAAATACCATATAAACTTTATTCACACTTTCTTAAGTTCTTAGAATACAAAAACCAATGAAATGTACCAACCAGAAACCCACCTCGTCTTTTAAGTTAATTTACGGCAGTTCCCATGTACTGTATGTGGAATTATATCCAATGTTATGTAAGCTACAACATAGTTCTAGAGGTTCAGGTTTTTCCAAGTATGTCTTAAATTATAACTGAGGTGTGAATTAGTACATTACAATACGTAGGTCTTTATCTATACTTTAGTACAAATCCCCAAGTGAAGGAGTTTAAGTATCTCGGGGTCTTGTTTACGAGTGATGGAACGTGAGGTTGGCCGGAGAATCAGAGCAGCGGTGGCGGTATTGCCGTCGCTTTACCGCACTTTTGTGACAAAAAGAGTTGAGCCAAAAGGCAAAGGGATAAAACCCAAACTATCCCTTAAATCATGACAAGTGTTATACTATTAATATTTCATTATATGCACAATATTATTCTTAAAGAGAGAACATACAGTAGCTGTACATCTTTGTATACATCTTTTGACACTTTCTCCTCTAAATTAGGCACATTTTTTAAATGATTATTATTTCTTCTTATTGGATTACTCCACCCAAAACTGTCAACTAAGATTCAAGATTAAACCAGTTCCCGTTGGTGGCGTGTAGACTGCTTTTGTATTATTCTTAAAAAGGAAAAAAAATCTACAGTGGGGGAAATAAGTATTTGATCCCCTACAGATTTTCGAAGTTTGCCAATTTACAAAGAAATGAAGGGTCTGTATTTTTTTATCATAGTTTTATGGTAAAGGATTGAGACAGAATATCAACCAAAAATCCAGAAAAAGCACATGATACAAATGTTATGAATTAAGTGGTAAACAACTACAAGAAACATCTTCCCACTGTGCTTTCCAGATGTTTTGCTTGGGGATCAAATACTTATTTCCCTCATTGAAATGCAACTTAATTCACAACATTTGTATCATGTGCTTTTTCTGGATTTTTGGTTAATATTCTGTCTCAATCCTTTATCATAAACCTATGATAAAAATTATAGACCCTTCATTTCTTTGTAAGTGGGCAAACTTGGAAAATCTGTAGGGGATCAAATACTTATTTCCCCCACTGTATGTAATATGTGTGGAATGTTTAAAAAAAAATTTTTTACTTAAAGTAAATTTACACTGTTATGAATGAATGTGGTAGTGTGAATGAGTACCTTAATTATTCATCTGTAAAAATGTTTCAAATTAAAAAAAATAATAAAATAAAAAGGAGACGGAGTCGGTCAGACTTCCAGTGTGGAGATTTTATGAAAGTTTATGACCTTCATAAGCTATGATTAATTAACCCACATGGTGTCATGACACTAATGTAACATGCAAATCAGCAAAAGAAAACCGAGGTTACCATCAACCCGGCCACCCCTTGCAAGATGCCACTAATACCCAAATCTGTATCTGCCACCAAAATAACCTGCCTCTTGTTCTAATTTAAACATAAGTATAAAAGTCTCTATGCATTTTATATGTATCTATACGTTCAAGTCAAAGTCATAAGCTATGCCTTCATGTAATTTCTTTGGAGTAGTATATATATTCAGGATACTTTCTGTTTTGGTTTTCCTAAAGTCACTTCCTTTAAGCAGCTGCAGGGCCTGTATCTGTTAGTGTGTTTCATAAAGAACACAACAACCACTCAAGGAAAAAAGAAAAAAACGTCAAAGCGTGTTGAAGCTAATATTAGTATTTAATTAAGGACTCGTCATGAATACACCGGTTAAACATTACAGATGCACCACCACAACTACAGGGAGAAAGCAATCAGTGTGTGAAAAAAAAAGGGATGAGGTAAAAAGCAGACTACATGTTACATCATCTTCCTGAAGTTCTCTATAGCTTCTGTCACTTTCAGCAGCTCAGTCTGACTCTGCCTCAACTGCACAATAAGAAAGGGAAAGAAAAAAAATTGTAATCCAGCTCTATAGAACATCAGTAATAATGACAAAAAAGAAGAAAAAAAAAAAAACGTGTCACGTTCATGTGTGTGTGACAAACCCAGCCTCCTCACCTTCTCGGCATCCTGCTCTTGAACCTTGGCTGGAACTTTCTCTTTGTAGTCGCTCTTCTTCATTTTCTCCTGCAATTTCTCCATCTGCTTCTCCAGCTCGGCCTTCTTTGTCGTCAGCTTGGCCACCTCCTTTTCCACATCGATCAAGCCCTGGTGTGGAGGACAAAACGACACAAGCCGTAAGTCTCCACAGATTTACAGCACTGTGCTAAAGTCTTAGGTACCATATGCTGTACCAATTTTGTTCTGTTTATCATGTCTGCATAATTATGTACAAAATCATTCAGTATTTCCATATATAACTTAATAAATAACATTACAGGAGAATATATGCATGGCTGTAAAGAAAAAAAAAGTACAAGACCGACCACAAGAACTCATTCTCCAGCAAGCTCAGTAAAACCTCACAGCTGTTTTCTTATGAAACTGCACAAATCTGTGTGTAAAGCTCCTGATTTTAAGCAATGTTAAAATATTGCCTGTTTATTTTATTACTCTTTATAGAAGTTTCTTTTATGCAGAAATGTTTTCAAAAGCATCTTTTGCTTATGCCATATTTTTGTATGTGCCCAAGACTGCACAGTAAGTAACATAGTTAAATGTTAGGGTTTACTGAGCTTGCTGGAGAATATGAGTTCTTCTGGTAACTTTGTCACACTTTTAAATTTTTATGCAAATCCCAGGAGCGTACATTAGGGTTTTTGTTTCCATCTGAAAACTGGTCTGTCTTGTACTAGATTTCTTTCTTTACAGCCATGCATATATTCTCCTGTAATGTTATTTATTTATTAACTTTTAAGTTATATATGGAAATCCAGAATAATTTAGTACATAATTATGCAGACATGATAAATATATATAACAAAATTGGTACAGCATATAATATGATGCCTAAGACTTTTGCACAGTACTGTATACACAGACACTGGAAAGCGGATTTGAAGGTCACGTCACTGATTTTATTTAAAGCAGTGAAGAAGACGAAAGCAGGAGGGAAGGTGACCTTGCCCTCGTTATTACAGCGTACAGTATATTCTTCCCATGTGTGATGTGGGATCTGGTCACAGATTACTTCGTCGGTCATCATTAACAGAATAATAAAAATAAAAATAATTACATAGTGTCAATAAAATAAATTAAATTAAAAGACACTGAGGGGGATTTAACCTTCCCTTAGCCATTTTAGGATCCTGTGTGTGTATAAAGTGTGCAAATTGTACTAATCGACTGGCTTTAGTTTGATAAACTCTTAATTGCCCTCTCTGGCTGAACCTTTTAACATGCACGACACCCTTTTCACCTTTAAATATTCTTGTGCAGCAGCAACTCTGCACACATTACACAGATTTCCTGTCTCACCGAGTTAATTAAAGCTCCCTCACTGACATTTAAAGTGTCGTGGTCTCGCCCTTCCATCTCACACCACGCCAGTGTATCTCGTCCTGGTCTGCTGGTGGTGAACAAGACGTGACGAGCTCCTTCTAGTCATTTTATTTTATACCTTTGTTCATTCTTTAAGAGCCCTTGGAGCCGTAACATTATCATCCTTACAAAACGCTTCTGTATAAAAACCCTCACTGTCGTGACCTCGACGTCTGTGAGGTCCAGATGCGTACGCATTAACGTGTCACATGGTGTGAATGATGAATGACGGGTCTCACCTTCAGCATGAGATGGATGGTGCATTTGTCTGAAGCGATGGCCACCGCACAGCCCTCTGGGATAGCGCATTCGCTCCCGATGACCAGGTGGATAGCCTGAGAGTAGGACAGAGTCTGCATCTGCAGACCGTATTTCTCCGCCAGAGATGCCGTAGCAGAGTCGATGCACTGCAGGTAACCTAGGAGGGAGGATGGACGAGAGGAAAATGTCTTCAGTCTAAATTATGCTCTTCCAAAAATTTGGTAATTAACACGACCATAAGGGGAACTTTATTTTTAGATACAGTGTGAAGATGTATGTAAAAAAATATTTTTGTCAGGTTGGGTGTAAAACAAACCATTTTCACAGGATTTAGAAATGTCTAGAAATCCATGTCACAGCTGATTTGCATTTAGTTGCAGACCTTTAAATACTCTATAAAAAACATTATCAGAAAAAAGGTTCATCAATCAACAGCGCTCATTACAGTGAGACACTTATTGAAGACGACTCCTATTCAACACCTTTGACACTCTCTATAGTCCTGATCTTGCTCCATCAGACGTTCACCTGTTTGGTCGTCTGAAAGCAGACCTACAAGGCTGAAGATTCACTTCTGATGAAGAAGTGAAGACAGTGAAGCATTCGCGGCTCACAGCTCAGCCTAAAACATTTTTTTTTTCATGAGGGAATCCGAAAGCTTCTTGACAGATCTACAAAGTGTATTAAAAAGCAAGGAGATGGAAATACTGAGTTTGCAATAATTTCTTTAAACTGCTTTTTTTCTGGGGATGGAAGATTGTACGGCATCCTTAATAGAAGAAAATAAATTAGTGCGCAAGGTTTAAATTATTTCCGAAAATCTACACCGGGTCAAATGTTAGATACAGTGCAGCAGTGCTCCTCAACCCTGGTCCTGCAGGACTCCCTGCCCTGCACATTTTCCCTGCTCCATTACAATGACATCTATTCAGAAAAGGCTTTTAATTAGCTGATTAGTTAATTAAATTGTGCCGGGAGCAGAGAACAACTAAAATGTGCAGGACAAGGGGTGCTCCAGGACCAGAGTGAGGAATAAGTGACATACGGGGTCAAAATTATGCAAACACCCACTTGGATTATTAATTCAGTGGTGCTGAAAGTTGTTAAACATCTTTTAATTTGTCAAGCGCACAAGGTCTATCAACTTCCTGTTAGAGGTCAGGATTAACTGCAGCTGGTAGCTTCTCTATGCCAACATATTAAAAGATTTGTCTGACAGACATCATTGGTTTTATCAACACACAGGCCAAAGAGCTCAGTGCAGATCTGAGAAATTGATGAGACGTTACAAACGTCAGGAATCCCACTTGGAGCCATTTCTAAACATCTGCAGATTCCAAGCTCAGTTTAAGTAATTGTGTGCAAGTATAAATTATTAGGTGTTGTAGACACTTAGCCAAGAAGACCCAAATGATCACCTTCAGCTGAGGAGAAACTGGTTCAGATGGTCAGGAACATGCCAGGAACCACCAAGACACAGGCATGAACATGAGCTAATGGAAAACTGGTGTCTCTGTCTACAGTCCAACTGCTCCACACATTCAACGTCAGATTTTGCAGCTGATGTGACAAAGACAAATGGCTCTGCAGGAAAGTTCTGAAGGAATCAGACGTGTATTTGTAGGCGTAATGGTGAGCCATTCAAACCCGAAGAACACTGGAGCAACTGTTAAGCATGGCAGTTGTAGCGTCATGCTTCGGAGATGGAAATGAAACTGATTCATTGCACAAATTGAATGGAATTATGATGGAGGAGGTCTACCTCAGAAATCTTCAGCATAACCTCAAGTCAGCAGAAACTGAATGTTCCAACAAAACAATGACCCCGAACACACTTCAAAGCCGTCTGTGGAATGCTTACAGCAGAATAATTTTAGGCTTTTTGTGCCTTAACCTTACCAAAAAAATGCCAGGAAACCAACTTTTAAATTTAACTTTACCAATTCTGCTAAAAAGAGAGGCCAAATATCCAACAAGAATTCTGCTGCAAACTTCTTGATTGCTACCAGAAGTGGTCTGCTAAAGGTTAAAGCTCCTAAGGGACATTCAACCAAATATTAATGTGTCTCATATGCATATTTTTGACCCCGTGTTGATTTACACAATGTGGTGGCCGGGTCAGGTACAAAAATGATTCCTCATGCTCCCAGAACCGTACTTTAAATCACATTTTGAATCCTGATATATGCCTGCTCCATCAGGGAATAAAAACAAAAAAGAAATCTATTGATGTAATGATACTCTGGTCACTCAGTACATTCAGGTCATCAGCTGACATTTAACTGCTACATAATTTTGCAGAGCAACCAGGCACAGATAATATAATCATAGCCCCCAGATAATAGCACTATGCATGACGGGTTCATCACAATGTTTTTGGCCAGGAAGTGTACATCAAGTCTTGCTTATTCTATTAAAGATGCATTTTATAAATCATTCTGCCCCAGAAAAAAAGACCAGTTCAAATTAATTTGCACCTCTGAGCCAGAAATTTAACACACCAACACACAGCTTTGCAAATACTGAGCAGGACGTTGGCATTGGAAGTTGCGCTGCAAACGACGGTGTATAAGGCAGATTACAGCTTAAGGCAGACCAGATCAGTCACCCTAGTGAAGTGTTACATGGCGAACAGGATCAATCTACATGCTGACATCTTCTCACACAGCGGCATATGACCAGTCTAATTTATGTAGGCTTGCTTTTTATTTATTTTTATATTGTAGCTGATAATTTTTTTAGTTAATGCCAGTAACAAAAAAATAAAAATAATGGGTTAATTAAATGTGTATGTAATTAAAATACAAACTTCACAGTATAATCTTTATAGTGTGAATTAAAAGTGTAGGTGTGGCGGCACTGTGGCATAGTGGTGGTTAGCACTGGCGCCTTGCACCTCCAGAGTCTGGGTTCGATTCCCATGTGCATGGAGTTTGCATGTTCTCCCAGTGCTTGGTGGGTTTCCTCCAGGTACTCCGGTTTCCTCCCACAGTCCAAAGACCTGCAGATTAGGCTAATTGGCATTCCCAAATTGCCCGTAGTGTGTGAATGTGTGTGTTTGTGCCCAGGTTGTCCAGGGTGTACCCCATCTTGTGCCCTAAGTTTCCAGGGATCGGGTCCAGGTCCCCCGTATTGTCCTGTATACAGGATAAAGCAGTATAGAGGATGGGTGAAGAGTGAAAAAGTGTAGTAAGTTATGATTCAAAGTCAATTAATTAAGGCTTACGTTAGTTATCTATAAATGTATACACACTCAGGAGCACAAGTAGTAAAAAGTGTTTTATAGGATTTTCCATGAAAACCAGACTTTTTGTGTAACTGCTTGTGTAAACAATTTACAAATAAATCTGATTCTATCATAGCTGATAAATAAAGTAATGTCTGTAATGTCGGTTCTGCAATGAACACGTCACAAAGAGCAACAGTAATAGAATGGTGTAAATGGTGGCAATCGTGGCCTTCTTTTAAGTGTTTTATTCGAGTGGACCCGACTGAATTCTTTGAATCTGACATCATTGTAAGATCACAGAGCAAAAAAAAAAACACTCGCAACCAGTAATGATGAAAAGCATGAGGCAACAATCTGGAAACACTCTGCTCCTCAGTCTCAGAGAAGTGGTAGCCAAATTACATCGACTCAACCATTTCAATTTGACTCTAATTGTAAATAATTTCACTGAGGATACTTTCGACTCTTACAAAAAAAAATGTTGTGAGAATATTTACTGCATAAGTGGCCATGAAGGATTTGGTTTAGCTGCAGAGAGGGCTCCTCGTGGAAAGCCACAAGATCATTACAATTGCAAACAACAGAATCCCACCAATCAATCAATCAACCGGTGAGATCTTAAACACCATGTTACAACTATAATTAATTCAGAAATGACTTTGATTCTCATACTCGTAAGCTGCTTCTAAGTTTGTCTATACAATTACACCTTCAGACTATATGCACTGCCTGGACAAAAAACAACAACAACAATTACTCACTCTAACGTTTCATTCGACTGCCTTTAGGTTTGATCTCGGCACACAATGTGGAGACACAATCTGCTAAATCTACAAAAATGCTTCCAGAATTTGGCAGATGCTCTTATTCAGAGCGACTTACAGCGACATGCTTAAGTTTCCATCATTAGATAGATCCTTACACTGGGTTTCTAGATCTGACCAACCTCAATCATAACACCCCTCCCTCCAGAGTCTTATACAGAGAAGTACGTGTACCTCCCTTCTTACACCCTGATGCACCCAGCACACTGGAATAGATCTAAACTCTAAGTAGTTTTTCCTGATTAGTCTCACTAACAAGTGCTTTTCTTATGGACGCACAGCTGTTTAGTCCCAAACCCAAGAGTTCTCGTCATATTTCTTGTGTTTTTGGAAATGCTCTTAATTTCATTTTTAAACAGAACAGATTCATACTGGTGATTTTTTTTTTTTAACCATGCATCTTCCGAGTGGGCACTGGTGGCTCAGTGGTAAGGTGTTTCGCCTGCCATGCGGAAGGCCTGGGTTCGATTCCAGCCAGTGCCC
>JAOTQY010000045.1:25724782-25737814 GCA_026413445.1 Dolichallabes microphthalmus
TCAATGTCCTTTAAGACAGTCAACCAATGGGCCGCGATTCGTGTCTCAGATACTCTACCGTTGCGGTAATAAATAAACTGGCCTAATAAACTTTTTTTTTTTAATTATGACTGACAGCTCCGGCCCAAAAATGTGGGTCGGCCCACTGGGCATTGCCCGGTATGTCCTATGGCCAGTCCAGGCCTGTCCACAGCCCAAGATTTTCGCTGTTGACACGTACATTTAGCATTGGCATGAGTGACCAAATGTTTGGCTATAGCAGCCCGGCCATGTACATTGACCCTGTGGAGAACAGTGTTGATGGAAACAGGGAGAATTGAGGTGAGGTATTTTTTTGCCACATAACATTGCTGAGCCTAGGCCTGAGCAACTGAAGCAACCCCAGATCGTAACACACCCTCCAGAGGCTTGTACAGTGGCCACTACGCATGATGGGTGCTTTCCTTTTTGCATTTTTCCCAGTGGTCAATCTGAACTCATCAGACCACATGACCTTTAAAATTACCCCAATCTTTATGCTCCATAGCAAATTCCAGTCTTTTTCTCCCCTGTTGAGTCTTATTAACAAGACTACTGTAAGAGTCTTTCACAATTACATAGACCGTATCTATTACAGATTTTTAAAGTAGATTTTTTTACCATGCAACTTCACCAAGAGTATAAGTGATCTCCAGTCATGATTTTTTTCCCAACCACATTTCTTCCAGTTGTCTTACAGTCGATGGATCAGCAACTATCCTTACAGATTTTTCATAATGTGTTGAGTTCTTAACCCAGTTCCAGTAACTTCAGTCTTCTTAGTTTTTTTCTTCGCCCAATAATTTGACCCATCTGAACAGACGACCTTTTTTTTTTATTTTTAGGTATTTTATTTATAATACACAGACACGTCATTGAAATGAATGGAACAAAGATGCCGGTTTCTGGTGTGCCCGAAACAGTTGTGTCAGCGTCTAGAAGTCTTTATTGCCATGTTGTTTTTCGGAGTTCTCATGCAATTCTCAGGAGATCACAAGTTTGAATTCTGATGATGCCATAACCACCCAGAGCTGCAGTCCAAAATAGAGGGGTCTTGTTCTCTGGGTGGGAACATTAAAGCATCGGACAACTGTGGGCATCTGTGAGCGTTGTGAAATAGCAGTTTGGAAACATGCAGTGCTGCATGTGAAGGAAGCATTGTTTTGAGTTGTGTTCATATGCAAGGCATTAATGGCACTGCAACAAAGTAGCTTAAGGTCATTAATTTTCAATATGAGCTAGAAATTTTACTTCAAACAACCATCGCTGATGAAAGTGGGCAGGCGAGTGAGGTAAAAAAACAGGTATTGTGAGATTGTTTTGCTTCTAAATATTCATTCCTACTTGCAGCTTCTAATTCTAACAGCCATACTTTAGGTGCTTTTACATGGACCGTTATATTCCACTAGTAATCGAGATTATAGTCCAATTAGAATAAATCTGCGCATGTAAACATTCAATCAAAGACATTTGCCCCGATCTGGCGTGATCGGAAATCATTTTCATTGGTCAAGAGAGGGGTTGTGTAAACTATTGATAATCTGTTCAATAGGAAAATATTAGGAATGTACACACTTGATCTGATCGTTTCTCTCTTACAGGAATAAATACATCATTTCTGTGCATGTTTGCCCCACATGGAGAGAACAGTAACCAGGAGGACATTTTTATTCCATTTCTGATTGATAAACTCCATGAGAACATATCTCTTACACCAATCTTTACTTTAGTCCCCTGGGTCTTTGGCTGAGGAAGGGACACACATAGTAAGGACTTTCACACATTAGGCACCGACTTGGTTTTTCACCATGCCCAAGAATGGTTGGTTCTCCCCCACTGGTAAGCGTTCACATTATTTTTGTTCTCCATTCTCTGGTACGGTTGTGTATTTACACTCTCCGATACAGCATGTGGCAGAATGTAACTGCTTGGTTTGTGGGCTGCCATTAAACACAAGACAGTAACAGAATAAGGAGGTTAACTATGAAATGTCAAGGGTAATGCTCTTGTGTGCCTCCTATATTAGCTATGGCTATGCATGTCAAAAGTTGAGATACGTGTTTTACGCATCTGGAGATTTTGGAGGAGACCGGCGGCACTGAGGGTGTCTCGTCTAAACGGGACTGCCTCCAATATCTGATTTGATCCGTTCCTGAATGCGCTGCATTGTTCTCGAGACCACCAGCAGACTTGGGTGCGGCTCTCAAGCGCGGAACGATTGTGTTCTCACTGATAAAAATGAACCAGACTTTGGAGTCAAGTCGATCCAGGGGTCCTAATATGAAAAAACCCTAAAGCCTCTAACCAATCTTAGACGAGTCAGAATTCTTCTAACCAATCATAATGCAGAACGCGGGATTTCACACGGTGCCAAAGATCAACGTTTTAGAAAATTACTACTTCTTATTCTGCTTTTATGTTTCTTGGCAGATTACGTGTGTTACAGTAGGCAAGACAATTTGCACATGGCAAAGAAGTCATATTCTGATTAAATAAATTGACCATATATAAATGCACCTCTCATCAGATCGGCGTCCACATAATCAGTCAAGTTGGAATCTCTAACTGGAATGACCTTAATCAGATTGAAGAAACATTGTCCATGTAAATGTAGTTATTGTGACACATTGTGCTGCTATGATCCTTCAAGCAACACCTGGAAAACAACAATTCAAGCACAGACGATCTGCCTATTTACTCTGTGTTAGTGTTGCCTAATTTAGATAGTATCAGCTTTCAGATGCATTGCTGAACCAGTTTAATATTCTGGCATTTTAGAGGACTGTTAAGCACCTAAGAATTTTAATACATTGCTGTTATTCTTGGGATTAAGCTCAAACTTTAATAAATCCCTCACCTTTCTTAGCCAGTCAGGGGTAACGATCGGCACTCCCCGGGCCACGGCGCACAGGAACTTAACAGTACGCCGGACTTTATCGGTCACGAGGTGAGTCATATCAGCCACGCCTTTTGCCAAACCACCACCCAGACGCACCACCACCTTCTCCCCGTCCTCATCCACTACTCCTGTAAACAGAACCTGAAAAGGAGCGAGAGAGATTTCTATGTCAAAGGATTGTTCTACTATTGTATAACCCCTTTATAATTCATTTTATAATATTGCTTAAATGTTGCCATTGCACATGGACGCAGGATTAATACTTAATACATGATTTAGCCTTCTGTGAGGTTGTTGCTAATCAGACTTGTTTAGTGAAATCAGACGACAAATTAACAAGAAGGGAAGAACTGCATATGTATGTTCTACCTTGTGTGTCTGTCCTGTTAGAGAGCGGCGAGGGGTTTTAGGGGTTGGCTGGGGAGTTTCTTCCATCAGCACAGAGACATCCACACCTCTTTTACGCCCCCTGCTGCTGCTTAGGCACGTAACACTATCCTCAGCGACAGCCATAACCTCAGTCTTTACCGCCGCATCTTCTTTAATATCATTTCCACCAGGATGTTTCCCACCTCTTCCTTTTCCTCTTCCTCTTCCTCTCCCCACAGCTGCCGACTGCTCTCTCTCCTCCTCCTTGGGTTCTTCCACTTTCACACTCCTTTTCCTTCCTCTTCCTCGGCTCGAAGTGGCTGTGCTGCTGCTGGATCTCTCACAGCTTCTGGAATTGGAGCGAGAGTTAGAAGCCTGCTTTATTTCCTCCTTTTCACGAGAGGGTGCTGTGGGAGTAGCTGTTCTTCTCCACCATGGCCTGCCTTTGTCATTCTGTTCTTCAGCAGTTTTCCTCCTTTCCCCTCTTCCTCCATTTAAGCAATCCTGAGCGGACTGCTCTGAACACACAGAGTTGGAGGAGTTGGACCGCGAGCGAGTTCTTTTAGCTGGACCGCCTTCGTCCTCCACGCCAGCAGGGGGCGCAACAGATTTCCTGGTAGTGCGTCGGCCTCGTCTGGTCTTGCCGTCACCATCAGCTTGTTCATCCTCTTGCTTTTTGCTGTTCCCTTCTTCACATTCTTCTTTTTGCATCCCACTCAGTTCTTGTTCAGTCTCCAGTCCATCTTTAGTTCCTTCTTCTAATTCCTGATCCTCCTCTTTCTTGCTTTTTTTCCCCCTTCTTTGCAGCCCTGCTTTTCGTTTTCCTGGTGCTGGTCTCCTTTCTTTTTCCATATCCTCTCTATCATCTTTACTCTTTTTTTCCTTCTCATTTTGCTCAATTTCTTGTTCTTGTTTTTCTTTCTCTTCTCTTGATTTTTTCTCTTCCTCTTGTCTCTCTTTTCTATCCCTTTTCTCTTTTTCTAACCGGTCCTTTTCTTGTTTTTTCCTTTCTTTCTCCAGCTCTTGTCTTTCCCTCATCTCCCTTTCTAGTCTCTCTTTTTCTTCTTTTTCCCTATTTTCCTTTTCTATCCTCTCTCGTTCTAATCGGTCCTTTTCTTCTTGTTCTCTCCTTTCTTTTTCCAGTTGCTTCTCTCTTCCCAACCTTTCCATCTCCTCTTTTTCTTTCATCTCTTTCTCTTCTCTTTCCTTCTTCTCTCTCTCCAATCTCTCCATCTTTTCACGTTCTTCTCTCTCCTCCGCCTCCTTCTTCAATCTTGCACTCTCTTCTCTTTCCTTCCTCTCTCTTTCTAGCTGATCTCTAGCTTCTTTCTTCTTCTCCATCTGTAGTCTCTTACTTCCCTCTTGCTTTTTTAAGTGATCCATTTCTTCGTTTCCTGCTTCCATTAGCTCGAGTCTGGCTTCGTCATCATCTTTAGATTTCAGCCTCAGACTTTTTCTTCCTCTTCCCTTGTTCCCGCGTTCAACCTCTTCCTCGCTGTCCTCCTCTTGCTCCATTTTCCCTCTCTTTCCTCTCTTCTCTTTCCCTGCAGCAGCTCTTCCTCTACCCCTAATCTTTCCAGATGCTGCTCTTGCTCGTTCTTTTCCTCTCAGGTTTCTCCTGCTGTCTTGCACTTCTTCCTCTTCTTCCATCTTCCCTGTATCAGTAGTAGAATCAGGTTCGGTGCCTTGTGCGGTCTCAACGTTAGCAGTCTGCCTCCCTCTGCGGGATTTTCTACCAAATACGGCTTCGCTCGGTGGCGCTTCCTCCTGTGCCTCCTCTTCTTCACACAGTGGAAGAGTTTCAGGAATGGCGACATGAGGCTTCGTCTTAGCACCTTGTCTCCTCGTGCTGAATCTCCTAGTAGAAGTGGTTTCGCTCTGTTGCTCATCCTCCTGTCCCTCCTCATCCTCTTCACACATAGGCTGTGTCTCAGCAATGCTCACACGGGTGACTTTATCCGACTCGACAGGCTGATCTGTCTCAACCTTAGCAGTCTGTCTCTTCCTGCCAGCTCCTCTGCTTTTCCTAGGTTTATTCTTCTCTTCCTCTTGCCCCTCTTCTTCCTCACACATTGGCAGTGTTTCTGCAATAGCGACATGAGTATGATCATCAGGCTCGAGAGGTTGTGTGGACTCAACGTGAGCAGGCTGTGTTCCTCTGCTTGAGCAAGGTTCATTCAACTGTTCTTCATCCAGTTGGTATTCTTCCTCACACATTGGCAGTGTTTCCGCAATTGCGACACGAGTGAGATCATCAGGCTCGAGAGACTGCCTTGACTCAACATGAGCAGGCCGTGTTCCTCTGCTTGATCTACGTTCATTCATCTGTTCTTCCTCCTGTCCCTCTTCTTCCTCACACATAGCCACTGTTTCAACAATAGGATCAGCCTCAGTAAGCTGTGTTTGTGCATCATCTACTTCATTATCATTTTCTACTCTTTCACTCTCCCCCCATTCCTGCTTGTCCTCTTCTCTAGGCAGTTCATTCTCCTTTTCTATCCCCGTTCTTCCTTCTTCCTGAGCCCTTTCTCCCTCATCTGTCTGATCTTCTCTATCTTCTAAATCCCTGCTCTCGTGCTCCTCCTTTTCTGTCTCTTCCTGTTCCTTCTGGATTTGGGCAGCGAGGAATGCGTAGGGTTGAGTGTGCTCCTCCCGCCTCGGGCTCCTGACGATCAGCAGAGTGTCTGCAGTGGAGAGATGCGAATCCACTTGCATCTCGTTGTTGACATCCTCCTCGACCTTTATTTCCGGTTCGCTAGCGACAACCTCCTTATTAGTGTCACGATCACCGTTCTCTTCATTCAGCGGTCCGGGTTTGATGAGCTGTGTTTCAGCAGTGTGGATGCTGGAGGGGGTCTGAGTATCCAGTGGCTCCGTCTCCTGTTCCTCCTCATCTTTTTCTCCATCTTCTTCCTCCTCCTCTTGGCCTGTCGCACAAACGTACGCCTGCGTAGAATCCAGATCCTGCATTTCCCCAGCTTTAGTACTGTCTTCTGAATTTTTCATCTCTATAAAACATGGATGATAATAACAGCACTGTTAGAAAGGAGTAAAATGCAGCACTACATGCAGTTCCTGGGTAGTATGAGGTGCGGCAACCCACCGATGGCAGGCCTCGACCCGGATTCTCAGATCCGAAAATCATCAAACTAGAGCCGTAACCACCTGAGCCACATATCACTCCCACATATTACGTTTAATATATTCTTGTAAAAATAGTTCAGTACCCCTGGTGATGTTTCCTCAGTCATCTTATTATCCACGTTAAACGTGCCATTTTCACACACGCTGCAATTATGGGAAACCATAAGTTTGATGATTTTCGGATCTGAGAATCCGGGTCGAGGCCTGCCATCGGTGGGTTGCCGCACCTCATACTACCCAGGAACTGCATGTAGTGCTGCATTTTACTCCTTTCTAACAGTGCTGTTATTATCATCCATGTTTTATAGAGATGAAAAATTCAGAAGACAGTACTAAAGCTGGGGAAATGCAGGATCTGGATTCTACGCAGGCGTACGTTTGTGCGACAGGCCAAGAGGAGGAGGAAGAAGATGGAGAAAAAGATGAGGAGGAACAGGAGACGGAGCCACTGGATACTCAGACCCCCTCCAGCATCCACACTGCTGAAACACAGCTCATCAAACCCGGACCGCTGAATGAAGAGAACGGTGATCGTGACACTAATAAGGAGGTTGTCGCTAGCGAACCGGAAATAAAGGTCGAGGAGGATGTCAACAACGAGATGCAAGTGGATTCGCATCTCTCCACTGCAGACACTCTGCTGATCGTCAGGAGCCCGAGGCGGGAGGAGCACACTCAACCCTACGCATTCCTCGCTGCCCAAATCCAGAAGGAACAGGAAGAGACAGAAAAGGAGGAGCACGAGAGCAGGGATTTAGAAGATAGAGAAGATCAGACAGATGAGGGAGAAAGGGCTCAGGAAGAAGGAAGAACGGGGATAGAAAAGGAGAATGAACTGCCTAGAGAAGAGGACAAGCAGGAATGGGGGGAGAGTGAAAGAGTAGAAAATGATAATGAAGTAGATGATGCACAAACACAGCTTACTGAGGCTGATCCTATTGTTGAAACAGTGGCTATGTGTGAGGAAGAAGAGGGACAGGAGGAAGAACAGATGAATGAACGTAGATCAAGCAGAGGAACACGGCCTGCTCATGTTGAGTCAAGGCAGTCTCTCGAGCCTGATGATCTCACTCGTGTCGCAATTGCGGAAACACTGCCAATGTGTGAGGAAGAATACCAACTGGATGAAGAACAGTTGAATGAACCTTGCTCAAGCAGAGGAACACAGCCTGCTCACGTTGAGTCCACACAACCTCTCGAGCCTGATGATCATACTCATGTCGCTATTGCAGAAACACTGCCAATGTGTGAGGAAGAAGAGGGGCAAGAGGAAGAGAAGAATAAACCTAGGAAAAGCAGAGGAGCTGGCAGGAAGAGACAGACTGCTAAGGTTGAGACAGATCAGCCTGTCGAGTCGGATAAAGTCACCCGTGTGAGCATTGCTGAGACACAGCCTATGTGTGAAGAGGATGAGGAGGGACAGGAGGATGAGCAACAGAGCGAAACCACTTCTACTAGGAGATTCAGCACGAGGAGACAAGGTGCTAAGACGAAGCCTCATGTCGCCATTCCTGAAACTCTTCCACTGTGTGAAGAAGAGGAGGCACAGGAGGAAGCGCCACCGAGCGAAGCCGTATTTGGTAGAAAATCCCGCAGAGGGAGGCAGACTGCTAACGTTGAGACCGCACAAGGCACCGAACCTGATTCTACTACTGATACAGGGAAGATGGAAGAAGAGGAAGAAGTGCAAGACAGCAGGAGAAACCTGAGAGGAAAAGAACGAGCAAGAGCAGCATCTGGAAAGATTAGGGGTAGAGGAAGAGCTGCTGCAGGGAAAGAGAAGAGAGGAAAGAGAGGGAAAATGGAGCAAGAGGAGGACAGCGAGGAAGAGGTTGAACGCGGGAACAAGGGAAGAGGAAGAAAAAGTCTGAGGCTGAAATCTAAAGATGATGACGAAGCCAGACTCGAGCTAATGGAAGCAGGAAACGAAGAAATGGATCACTTAAAAAAGCAAGAGGGAAGTAAGAGACTACAGATGGAGAAGAAGAAAGAAGCTAGAGATCAGCTAGAAAGAGAGAGGAAGGAAAGAGAAGAGAGTGCAAGATTGAAGAAGGAGGCGGAGGAGAGAGAAGAACGTGAAAAGATGGAGAGATTGGAGAGAGAGAAGAAGGAAAGAGAAGAGAAAGAGATGAAAGAAAAAGAGGAGATGGAAAGGTTGGGAAGAGAGAAGCAACTGGAAAAAGAAAGGAGAGAACAAGAAGAAAAGGACCGATTAGAACGAGAGAGGATAGAAAAGGAAAATAGGGAAAAAGAAGAAAAAGAGAGACTAGAAAGGGAGATGAGGGAAAGACAAGAGCTGGAGAAAGAAAGGAAAAAACAAGAAAAGGACCGGTTAGAAAAAGAGAAAAGGGATAGAAAAGAGAGACAAGAGGAAGAGAAAAAATCAAGAGAAGAGAAAGAAAAACAAGAACAAGAAATTGAGCAAAATGAGAAGGAAAAAAAGAGTAAAGATGATAGAGAGGATATGGAAAAAGAAAGGAGACCAGCACCAGGAAAACGAAAAGCAGGGCTGCAAAGAAGGGGGAAAAAAAGCAAGAAAGAGGAGGATCAGGAATTAGAAGAAGGAACTAAAGATGGACTGGAGACTGAACAAGAACTGAGTGGGATGCAAAAAGAAGAATGTGAAGAAGGGAACAGCAAAAAGCAAGAGGATGAACAAGCTGATGGTGACGGCAAGACCAGACGAGGCCGACGCACTACCAGGAAATCTGTTGCGCCCCCTGCTGGCGTGGAGGACGAAGGCGGTCCAGCTAAAAGAACTCGCTCGCGGTCCAACTCCTCCAACTCTGTGTGTTCAGAGCAGTCCGCTCAGGATTGCTTAAATGGAGGAAGAGGGGAAAGGAGGAAAACTGCTGAAGAACAGAATGACAAAGGCAGGCCATGGTGGAGAAGAACAGCTACTCCCACAGCACCCTCTCGTGAAAAGGAGGAAATAAAGCAGGCTTCTAACTCTCGCTCCAATTCCAGAAGCTGTGAGAGATCCAGCAGCAGCACAGCCACTTCGAGCCGAGGAAGAGGAAGGAAAAGGAGTGTGAAAGTGGAAGAACCCAAGGAGGAGGAGAGAGAGCAGTCGGCAGCTGTGGGGAGAGGAAGAGGAAGAGGAAAAGGAAGAGGTGGGAAACATCCTGGTGGAAATGATATTAAAGAAGATGCGGCGGTAAAGACTGAGGTTATGGCTGTCGCTGAGGATAGTGTTACGTGCCTAAGCAGCAGCAGGGGGCGTAAAAGAGGTGTGGATGTCTCTGTGCTGATGGAAGAAACTCCCCAGCCAACCCCTAAAACCCCTCGCCGCTCTCTAACAGGACAGACACACAAGGTAGAACATACATATGCAGTTCTTCCCTTCTTGTTAATTTGTCGTCTGATTTCACTAAACAAGTCTGATTAGCAACAACCTCACAGAAGGCTAAATCATGTATTAAGTATTAATCCTGCGTCCATGTGCAATGGCAACATTTAAGCAATATTATAAAATGAATTATAAAGGGGTTATACAATAGTAGAACAATCCTTTGACATAGAAATCTCTCTCGCTCCTTTTCAGGTTCTGTTTACAGGAGTAGTGGATGAGGACGGGGAGAAGGTGGTGGTGCGTCTGGGTGGTGGTTTGGCAAAAGGCGTGGCTGATATGACTCACCTCGTGACCGATAAAGTCCGGCGTACTGTTAAGTTCCTGTGCGCCGTGGCCCGGGGAGTGCCGATCGTTACCCCTGACTGGCTAAGAAAGGTGAGGGATTTATTAAAGTTTGAGCTTAATCCCAAGAATAACAGCAATGTATTAAAATTCTTAGGTGCTTAACAGTCCTCTAAAATGCCAGAATATTAAACTGGTTCAGCAATGCATCTGAAAGCTGATACTATCTAAATTAGGCAACACTAACACAGAGTAAATAGGCAGATCGTCTGTGCTTGAATTGTTGTTTTCCAGGTGTTGCTTGAAGGATCATAGCAGCACAATGTGTCACAATAACTACATTTACATGGACAATGTTTCTTCAATCTGATTAAGGTCATTCCAGTTAGAGATTCCAACTTGACTGATTATGTGGACGCCGATCTGATGAGAGGTGCATTTATATATGGTCAATTTATTTAATCAGAATATGACTTCTTTGCCATGTGCAAATTGTCTTGCCTACTGTAACACACGTAATCTGCCAAGAAACATAAAAGCAGAATAAGAAGTAGTAATTTTCTAAAACGTTGATCTTTGGCACCGTGTGAAATCCCGCGTTCTGCATTATGATTGGTTAGAAGAATTCTGACTCGTCTAAGATTGGTTAGAGGCTTTAGGGTTTTTTCATATTAGGACCCCTGGATCGACTTGACTCCAAAGTCTGGTTCATTTTTATCAGTGAGAACACAATCGTTCCGCGCTTGAGAGCCGCACCCAAGTCTGCTGGTGGTCTCGAGAACAATGCAGCGCATTCAGGAACGGATCAAATCAGATATTGGAGGCAGTCCCGTTTAGACGAGACACCCTCAGTGCCGCCGGTCTCCTCCAAAATCTCCAGATGCGTAAAACACGTATCTCAACTTTTGACATGCATAGCCATAGCTAATATAGGAGGCACACAAGAGCATTACCCTTGACATTTCATAGTTAACCTCCTTATTCTGTTACTGTCTTGTGTTTAATGGCAGCCCACAAACCAAGCAGTTACATTCTGCCACATGCTGTATCGGAGAGTGTAAATACACAACCGTACCAGAGAATGGAGAACAAAAATAATGTGAACGCTTACCAGTGGGGGAGAACCAACCATTCTTGGGCATGGTGAAAAACCAAGTCGGTGCCTAATGTGTGAAAGTCCTTACTATGTGTGTCCCTTCCTCAGCCAAAGACCCAGGGGACTAAAGTAAAGATTGGTGTAAGAGATATGTTCTCATGGAGTTTATCAATCAGAAATGGAATAAAAATGTCCTCCTGGTTACTGTTCTCTCCATGTGGGGCAAACATGCACAGAAATGATGTATTTATTCCTGTAAGAGAGAAACGATCAGATCAAGTGTGTACATTCCTAATATTTTCCTATTGAACAGATTATCAATAGTTTACACAACCCCTCTCTTGACCAATGAAAATGATTTCCGATCACGCCAGATCGGGGCAAATGTCTTTGATTGAATGTTTACATGCGCAGATTTATTCTAATTGGACTATAATCTCGATTACTAGTGGAATATAACGGTCCATGTAAAAGCACCTAAAGTATGGCTGTTAGAATTAGAAGCTGCAAGTAGGAATGAATATTTAGAAGCAAAACAATCTCACAATACCTGTTTTTTTACCTCACTCGCCTGCCCACTTTCATCAGCGATGGTTGTTTGAAGTAAAATTTCTAGCTCATATTGAAAATTAATGACCTTAAGCTACTTTGTTGCAGTGCCATTAATGCCTTGCATATGAACACAACTCAAAACAATGCTTCCTTCACATGCAGCACTGCATGTTTCCAAACTGCTATTTCACAACGCTCACAGATGCCCACAGTTGTCCGATGCTTTAATGTTCCCACCCAGAGAACAAGACCCCTCTATTTTGGACTGCAGCTCTGGGTGGTTATGGCATCATCAGAATTCAAACTTGTGATCTCCTGAGAATTGCATGAGAACTCCGAAAAACAACATGGCAATAAAGACTTCTAGACGCTGACACAACTGTTTCGGGCACACCAGAAACCGGCATCTTTGTTCCATTCATTTCAATGACGTGTCTGTGTATTATAAATAAAATACCTAAAAATAAAAAAAAAAGGTCGTCTGTTCAGATGGGTCAAATTATTGGGCGAAGAAAAAAACTAAGAAGACTGAAGTTACTGGAACTGGGTTAAGAACTCAACACATTATGAAAAATCTGTAAGGATAGTTGCTGATCCATCGACTGTAAGACAACTGGAAGAAATGTGGTTGGGAAAAAAATCATGACTGGAGATCACTTATACTCTTGGTGAAGTTGCATGGTAAAAAAATCTACTTTAAAAATCTGTAATAGATACGGTCTATGTAATTGTGAAAGACTCTTACAGTAGTCTTGTTAATAAGACTCAACAGGGGAGAAAAAGACTGGAATTTGCTATGGAGCATAAAGATTGGGGTAATTTTAAAGGTCATGTGGTCTGATGAGTTCAGATTGACCACTGGGAAAAATGCAAAAAGGAAAGCACCCATCATGCGTAGTGGCCACTGTACAAGCCTCTGGAGGGTGTGTTACGATCTGGGGTTGCTTCAGTTGCTCAGGCCTAGGCTCAGCAATGTTATGTGGCAAAAAAATACCTCACCTCAATTCTCCCTGTTTCCATCAACACTGTTCTCCACAGGGTCAATGTACATGGCCGGGCTGCTATAGCCAAACATTTGGTCACTCATGCCAATGCTAAATGTACGTGTCAACAGCGAAAATCTTGGGCTGTGGACAGGCCTGGACTGGCCATAGGACATACCGGGCAATGCCCAGTGGGCCGACCCACATTTTTGGGCCGGAGCTGTCAGTCATAATTAAAAAAAAAAAGTTTATTAGGCCAGTTTATTTATTACCGCAACGGTAGAGTATCTGAGACACGAATCGCGGCCCATTGGTTGACTGTCTTAAAGGACATTGA
>JAOTQY010000045.1:25787377-25800354 GCA_026413445.1 Dolichallabes microphthalmus
ACAGGGTCGCGGGGGGCCTGGAGCCTATCCCAGGAAACTTAGGGCACAAGGCGGGGTACACCCTGGACAGGGTGCCATGTACATGTATTTCCTAAATGTTTTGATTGATTTCCTATGAAAAACTATGATTATACCGATGGAAATTGGTAATATTGGTATTATTTTTGTCTGGCTGGAACAGATTATCTGCTTTTACATATTTTCCTATTTAAAAAAGTGTTTCGACTTAAGAGCTCGCCTCTGGAACAGATTAAATGTGCATGCCGAGGTATCACTGTACATGCCCAGTCATTTCAGTTCTTTCATTAAAGGTGAAAAGCTGCCTTTGAGTCATACAGTCAGATGTTACTCATAATGTCCAGAGATTCATACACGCTCTCAGATTCTTTCCCATTAAATCTCTTGGTAGTCTGAAAGCTCTGGTGGGTTTGAAAGTGTGTACAGTACATACACTCAGCATCCACTTTATTACCAAACCCGGACGTTTGTACCGTTATCTAACCAGCCAGTCAAGTGGCAGCAGTGCAGTACAAGAACATCCAGCAGATACACAGGTGAACATCGAGGTCCTCACCCGTCTGGCTGATCGGACAGAACCAAACACATGCAGATGTTCCTAATAAAGCAGTGAGTGTGTGTACACAGGCACAGAGTCATTTCAAAACACAATACAGTAAATCCCCTCTATACACAACCATTCGAGTTACAAACTTTCGAAGCAAGCGTAAAAGCAACAGCGATGAAGCTGGTACTGCTAAGAACAACCACCAGTAACAATGTAGACGAAAGTGAAAATCATTGAGAATGGATGCTGATCGTTCATTAACATGAATCATGGAACATGTTAGTTTTATACTGTGTATACAATACTTGTGTGATTGTGTTAGTATCCGCGTACAATAACCTAGACAGTGTTTGTTGGACTTGTGAACAAACTGGACTTACGAACACGCGCTCATGACGGAACTTGTTCATATGTTGGAGACTTTACTACATTATTAATAAATAAAAAACAAAGAGAGAATTCTAATAGGCTCTGCATTGGTTTTTATTTAATTTCAATTTAATTTAGTTCCAGAACATAAACAAAAAGAATCTTCTTTTGGTGTGACGTACTGGTTTCCCACACAGGTAACACAACAGAACCTGTTACACCTTCGCTTTGCTGAACAGCTCACACACTACTGTAGCTAAGTGCACAATATTTCTTTAATCTGATTCAAACCATTCTGATTAAACATTCCAGCCTATGTGTTGACATGGACGCCGATCTGATAAGATGTGTGTTTACATGCTCGAAACTTTAATCAGAACGCAACTTTTTTTGAGTGGTTCTGCTCGCTGTGAAGAATTTCATCTGCTGGAAACAGAACACAAGAAAAAGTGCTTTAGTGCTCCAACATTGACGTCGGTTTAGGCTTCATTTGCACATATTTCGATTTCAGTTTTGCTCGTTGCACATAAACACATTCCTGCATACTGTACTGTATTTCATCTCCACACTAAAGTTTTTCGATATTTGCCCAGAATATTTGTTCCGTATTTGTACAGCTAGGTTTTTCTTACATTTTATATTTTTATTTGATCCTCTATAGCTATATTTTCCTTAGCTAAGGTTTTCTAGATTTTATTTCCCATTATATTCCATATTTATTTCCTTATTTTAAGGTCACAGGCGGTCGTTTAAGCATTTCGCCGCATATCGTGCTGTGCATGACTGTGTATGTGACGGATAAAATTTGAATTTGACTTCCTACCGTTTCTGTAAAAAATCCCGCCTTCTGTGTTATGATTGGTTATAAGAATTCAGTCTCATCTGTGATTGGTTAGATGCTTTAATTCGTAAGAAACGTGAGCCAATCGGTGCTCCTTTCTCAACCACAGACCCTGGGGATAAAAGTAAAGTCTGGTGGGAGATTCCCACGGAGTTTATCGATCAGGAACGAAGACCTCTCCTTCCGATTGGAAATTCATTCCGATCGGAACAGGAGGGGGTTAACGTGATGCATTTGTATTCAGATTGTGCGGTTCTTCTGGTTATTTGTGGAATATTATGGAACCTGTCAACTCACCTATTGTGTCAAGCCACATGGTTGTCACATGCTCCACTCTGTTATTCTAAAAGCGATTCCCGGATCGACATCTGTTTAATAATCCCATCACAGTTTTATTTTTCACCCATGTCACTCACTGATTTATGCTCAGACCCATACCCACTCTGAGTATCAGCTTGGTGCGCTGTCTACAATAAAGGATTAGTTGGCTGGCAGTTGTTTCAACCACATCTGAAAATAATTCAGTGTTCAAATCGCTGTTTGTTTTGACGTTCTACCACAATTTCATGATTTGGTCTCGCCTCATTCTTAGATCATTAGTTCAGTGAATAAGGATCATCGTCTCGTGGGGTAACAGGTCTCCAAAATATGATGTACTGCTTGATTAGCTCCATTAACTACGCTGTAATCTGTAGCAGTAGCTTGACAATGTGACAGCGAGCGCTCTGGAGCACTTCAACTGTGTTAAAAAATGCTCTAGTGCTGTTTAACTGTTGTTTCTTTGGTCACAAGCTATAATAATAAAGGTGCCAGAACTCAGTGCTACCCATCCATCATTATGATCACTTATCATGTGGAGTCACAGGAGGTCTGGGGTCTATCCCAGGGAACTTAGGGCACAAGGTCGGGTGCATTCCAGGATGGTTTGCCACCCAATCACAGGGCACATGCTCACACACACACTCATACTCCCAATCACACACTAGGGGCAATTTGGAAACATCAAGCCAGCTACACCGGATGAGAACCACACTGGAGAACATGCAGGTGGTTTTCCTAGAGGTGAGATTCGAACCCCTAACCCTGGAGGTCTGAGCCATCAGGGCTACCACTTAGGTATATAAAACACAGTCTGGAGTAACAAACAATTCTGAAGGTTTATTGACGATGCATTCGAAAGTAAGAACTCTCTACTCTCAGTGGCTCTGCTCTAAGAAATGATGCTAGATTATCAAAAGTACAGATATTAATGTTTGATGTATAATATCATAACTTCTTATTGTAGAGAACTCGGAAATAAGTTCCATAATACAGCATCCATGCATGCATTCTTAAAATATTTACAATGCAATCAAACCTAGGCTGTGTGTGTGTGTGTGTGTGTGTGTGTGCATTCACAAGGAGGGAGGGGACTCAGTTGCTCTCCATGAGTAACTGAATAAGAATGTTATGGATGGGGGTCAAATTCTGCCCCTGCTGTGATGCACACACACACACACGCACACATATGTCTCTATATCATTACGTCATCTCTCTGCTCCCACTAAACCTCTCTCATCCAATCATGTGCACTGCCCCCCTCCCTCTGCCACTCTTTATGGGTTGAATCCCAATGCAAGCCTCTGGGAGAGAGAAAAAAAAAAGCCCTCACCACATTTATGGCCGTGATAAAGGATTATGTAGTAAAAGTGCACACAGATACTGCGGCGCAGAGTGGAAACGACTCAGTCAGATATTCCTGGTGAGAGTTTTCAGGATGAATGATTTATAAATGCATGAGTTGATTACATGAGTCATTACACTGCTGACATTTTCTTTTTTTACCTGCAAACAGCAGCAGTGAATGTTGTTTTGTGGACTCTGAAGACCCTGGAGTCTTCCTCAATGTCTGTACTATGGACACTATGACTAATAGAGGGTGTACAATAGAAGCGGGCGTTTAGGACAATCCTTAAGACTTTATCACTTTCCCGGATGTAGGTTGTTTGAACGACGACATCTCATTGTTCGGCAGAGAGTCATGCATTTTGTGTTATTACTCACTCGGACGCCAACACCGATCCTTCCTACAGTATGAGCGGGAAGGAGGAAACTCATTCATTCAGATTTTCCATTCACAGACAAACGTAGTTTAACATCGGTTCGGCTCTGAGCTTCATCAAAACACAAACTGCACAACTGAGAATGATGTTTTAGTCTTACTCGGGTAAAAGTGATGTATTCAAGACTTTTTTTACACTACGCATTATAACTTACACATAACTACATGGCACACGGCATGGCATGCGGTGGAGTGACTTTTTTTAAGGGGCTTTTATTTTATACCCTAGAACGCATCAGTAGTGAACAGGAAGTTATTATTTGTGATTAATCCAATTAAAAAACTTTTTTTTTTTCATTACTAATAGGCTACGTTCTCGTCAATTAATCATCAGCTTGCGTTAGTCTGTCGGAGTACAGGAACACTACACGCATATCTCACCCTTACTATTACACCTCAACCTCTATGTTACACTCGTGAGCTGACCAACTACTGTACACTCACAGAGGATTAAGAGAAAAAAAAGAAGGAAAAAAAAGATCATAAAAATAATGCACTCACAAATATCCTGAAGGCCATCACCTCTGGATTTCTGCAATGTTATCTATTGTTAAAAGTGCTTTCTAGACTGGTCTAAAAGTCTTGGCAAAATTTTATTTAAAAGTGCGGCGGGGAGCCAAAATTGATTCGAACTCCAGTTATACAATATTAATACTTCTGTTCTGTCTTATCAGCACTTTTCATTCCGCAGTCGCTGCTGTGCAGGTGTGAACGTGTTAAATCAGTTTATTTGTAACTGCGGTGCGAGCGATGATGGACGCCCCGCTTGTGATTTGATTGGAAGAGCATAAACAGAAGCATTTGGAGGTCTGCAAACAAAACTTGGGCTCATACTCTAAAGAAGCTGAAAGTTTTTAAAGAGAGAGTCATTACTGGTGCCGTGACATGGACTCATCACTACGAGCCTGAGAGTAAACAGCAGCTTATGGAACGGAAACATCCTCAATCGCCGGCCGAGAAAATTTTTTAAAGTCGACCATCAGCTGGAAAATTCATCAAAGCTGACAATTTTCTGGGATTCTCAAGCACCAGTATTGGAACATTTTCAGGAGAAAGGTTCAACAATCAGCAGCGCTCATTACAGCGAGGAGCTCTCATTACGTTGCAGAGCTTAAGGCTAAACTTAGGATTAAATTCGGGAGACTCATATCCAAGATCTTGCATGTCGATGCTTGTCTACACACTTCTGGCGTCCTGCCTATAGTCCTGATCTCGCTCCGTCTGACTTCCATTAGTTTGGTCGATACGAGGATGAAGATTCACTTCCGATGAAGAAGTGAAGACAGCGGTGCATTCATGGGTAGCAGCTCAGCCTAAAGCATTTTGTAATGAGGGAATACGAAAGCTTGTTGATAAATGGACAAAGTGTACTGAAATGCAAGGAGATTACATCGAAAGATCATTTGTATTTGTCTTTTCGACGAGTTGATTAAAATAAATTTTACAGGCAGACCTTTACAGATTTTTGACTCACCCGTGTCAAACTGACAGCCTTTGGCTTTGTAGCACGCACTGAACAGTTCTTTTTAATCGATCAGAACTGATGTTACGTAAAGAGATGATTTCCTCCTTGAGTGCATGTTATTAAATATGACAGATATTAAAAAAAAACATTTAAAAAGTGAAGTGATTATAGGTCTGGTTCTATTTTATATTGCTTTTAAAAGGTCTGGAGACATTTCTTGGCATGAAATAAGAAGTAAAATATCAAATTTCATTATCGAAAACAATATTTATGGATACAGATTTTTCAGCCTGTCTGTATAAATAAAATTAGTGCAGCACAATTAATCACATAGAAATCAAAACCCTATGATTAATCTTTCTCAGCTAGGTTCGTCTGATCAATTAAATTAATTGGAGGCACTTGCAGGCATCATGACGGATGAGAAAAAGAGTCGGAGAGACAAGAAATAACAGATGCTGTCACATATTAATTAGCGAAGGTGATAGTGGCCGTGTGGTTAAAGAGATATTTCAGAAACTAATGAATACATGAGACGGAAAGTATAAGATGAGATGCCTTTCGTGCAACTACTTCTAGTGCCATTATTAGACTATATGAGTTTGAATACTAAGTGATCCATTTACTAGTGAAACATTGTGGTCACAAAAAGTTTTTGTCTCCATCGTCCCTCAGGCCAAACCTCAAAACAGCGCCTGCCTCCTCCGCATACTGTACCATCACGGCAGCATGGTGTTTAAAATAGCTCACGCACCTCAGATGATTAAGGTGAATTCAGCTCTAAAAGAATGAAACAGTGCTGACAATATTTTAATAAGCTTTCGAGACATTCCAAGGACGGGCAAAATCCATCCACTTCCTCCCAGGCCACACGGTATGGGCTCCATCCCTTTCTGAAAGCGCTGCCAATAGTTTTAGTATCCGACTGAAGCCGTTTCTGCTTCATGAAGACAGCATTTTAGTCTTTCCTTTTATGTCATATTAATTTGTTTTCTCCCCGTGTCTGGTGGGTTTTCCCCCCAGAGTTGAAAGTCAAAGATGCGGCCTAGGTTGATTTCACCCAGACCCCTCCTCTGTCCTCTGCACCTGCTGTCACTCATCCCTGTGCTGAACTGGACTCCATCATAACTTGGACAACTTCTGTCATATCGAACTTCCAGCAGCCTAACACACATTAGTGATGGGAAGTTTGAATCATTTTAGTGACTCGGTTCTTTGAATCTCGTTCATCAAAATGAACGAATCTTTTTTTGAGTCATTTAGTTCATTTCGTTCTTTTGATCAGAAATAAAAATAAATGTTGCGTTTTCAATAAAAAGACCCTCAATACGTCTACATACACACATTTTGGCTATAGATCCAGTAATGAAAATATTACAACGCAGTTAAGGGCATATTATAATAAACAGAATGAGTGGCTCACCTCTCATATCTTCCAGTCTGAGTCGTTCGTTCTTTTGAATCTATTGCACTGCATAGCGTCTATGGGAATCACGCGACAAAAGAACGAACGACTCGGAGTAGAAGAGTCATTGAGAAAGAATCGCTCGATTCTGTTTCCTGTACAAAACCAATGGAGATTTTGTGATTTGTGCATGCGCGCCCAGTAGAAAATGAACAAATCACTCTCCAAGGCGACTCGTTCTTCTGAGTCACATTAAAGATGCGTTCAAAAAGAACGAATCGTTCATGAACGACCCATCACTACACATGATATTATATCATTCCTGCCATCCGTTATCACCCAAATGAGGATGGGTTCCCTGTTGAGTCTGGTTCCTCTCAAGGTTTCTTCCTATTGCCATCTCAGGGGGTTTTTCCTTGCCACCGTCGCCTCTCATCGCATTATTATCTAAACACATTTTTTTCCTCACTCATATACACTTCCATACATTTTCTTTTCATTTTGTGAAGCTGCCTTGAGACAATGACCCGCACTATATAAATAAAATTGAATTGATTTGATTTCCATCTGCATCAGAAGGGTGGGGGTTCAAGTCTCAGCACCGCCAGGCCTCCACTGTTGAGGCCTTGAGCAAGGCTCTTAACCCTTTCTGCTCTAGGGGGCGCTGTATCGTGACTGACCCAGCGTTCTGATTCGATGTAAGAATGTGTGTCGTGCCCTACGATGAGTTGGCACCCTATTACGCCGTGGTATATCCCGCCTTATGACCCAGGGATAAGCTCGGAGCCCCTCGCAAACCTACGCAAAATAATGGATGAATTTGACAAACAAACACAAACATGCCGGACGACTGCTTCTCCTTACCCGAGTCAAAATGCCACTCGTGCTCCTGTGCCGTCGTCGAGGAGAGCAGGAGGGCGCTGAGGAGGAGACGCAACATCGGCTGCAGCCGTGTTCCCATGGCAACAGCGACACACCTGGTTACCTGTCTGGATTGACTGCCCCAGACATGCCTGAGAGAGAGAGACAGACAGAGAGAGAGACAATGGTGTTCAATACTAGTCATGAAGTAAAAAACTACTCCTTGATCTACATTTGCGGTTACCATGTTTGGTAAACGTCATTATCAGTAAGTCTCCATCAATAAATACTGTATATCCTTGACACTGGATCACTAGGTTACTGTAGTACTTAAAGTACCATCAGCCAAAGACTGCTGGGAAATTTGTATGATTTTTTTTCTGACATTAGAAGAGTTTTACCCCTGGCACAAGGAGCGAGTTTATTGCATTACACGCATTGGCGAGGAAAAGACAAGTTCATTGCGTTAACTTAATTATAGGTTGAACCAATCACCTTATCTGGAACATGAGCCTGAGGAATGAGCGCAAATGCTTTGAAATCACTTGGCTGAAATGGACACGTGTCCAGAAAAAAAATATATTCAATATCTTTTATATTTCATATTATGTAAGTAATAAAGCACATGTTGGAGGTGGGTGTGGAGGTGGAGGCACTGCTGTCTCCTGTCTCCAGGGTCGGGGTTTGAATCTCGCGTCTGTCTCTGTGCTTGGAGGGTGTCCTCTTACAGTCCAAAGACATGCTGTGTAGGCTGACTGTCATTTCATGTGTGTGTCTGTGTGTGTGTGTGTGTGTGTGCTTGTGCACGGTCATGTTTTTGGCGAATCATCCGGTATGCACCCAACCTCGTGTCTCAAAATCCCCTTGTGTAGACTCCTTCAAAAGGATAAGTGGTATTTCAAATGGATTAATGAATGAATGGAACATGACCGGGTGTTAATGTTATAGGAAAATAAACTGCAGCCGGGTTGCCTGATAAACCATGATGCAAAGCGTTCCCATCCTAAAGTGGATTACAAACCGCGGCTGTATTCTTCAATCTGACTGGTCTGCATTATGTGTGTATTGGACAGTAAATATGGCTGTAACATGAACGATGGAGTAATAAAAATGCACTCAGTCAGATTTAAGTTATTGTTTCTCTAATAACAGATTATATGCAGAGACTTGTACAGAGGACAAGACACATAATCTAAGACTAATACAGAGGTACCCAGACATACGAAGCATTTTAGTGAGGTTTGATTATAGTGATGGAAATCGGTGTATGTTGTATTGGTGATATTTTTATGGGTGGCTGGAACGGATTATGTGCTTTTATATTATTTCCTATGAGAAAATGCGTTTCGCAATACGAAATTTCGCCTTAAACATAAATTCGTATGCCGAGGTACCACTGCGATATATTTTAAACAAGTTGATTTTTTGTTTAACAAAGCAAAAAGAGTCATTTAACATTAATACAAAGAGTTTTATTCTAATGGCTGTACAAAGCTTTAATCTCATTCACTGGGATTTCTACAGAACACAATCGGGAAACTGTAGGGCTAATTGTTGTTGGTCTTTCAGCTGTACCCGATGAAGAGTCGCCACAGAGGACCAACTGATTCTGCACAACAACGTGGCACAGGTTTTACGCCGGATACCCTTCCTGACGCAACCCTCCCATTTTATCCAGATGTGGGCCGGCACTGCATCCAGTGGCTGGGGATCGAACCCGGGCCTTCTGTATGGCAGGCGAGAAACCAACCTCCGAGCCATCAGTGCCCCCATACGCTAAAGCTAACTATTACCTGGCTTTTAATAATAGAGAAAAAAAACCTTCTGAGAAGGAGTCAACACTTTGTAACTGAATAACAGAGGACTTTGCCCTTTCCAGTTTCTCTGTAGCTTGAAAAGATGCACTTCTTTGTCTTATTAACTTGAAAAGAGGGGGGAAAAAAAAACAGTTTATAGAACTCGCTCGAAAAAGATAGATAATGCTTCAATGCATTCCTAATATTAATGTAAAAACTATAAAACTGTATTCAGTACAGGACAAGCAGTACTCTGTGTTTTTCACAGGTGTGTGTGTAGTTCATTTAAGCAGCAGGAACAGGTGATGTGGTCTCCCTGCATTTGAAACTCGCAGCCTTGAACATTTCCTTAATTAAGCCGAGCATCTCTGCCTCCCTCCCCTTAGCGCGACGGTGTCTATTCATCCTCCCGCATTGTAAACACGCCTCATACGCGCGTTACGCTGTAATTACACCGCACACCATCTGCTCTCAACACGGACATCACTGAAGCTTCCTTGACAGTGGCACTGATTAATAGTTAGGTGCTTCCCTATTTCCTCAAAACACACACACACACACACACACACACACACACACACATACATACATACAAAAAAAAAAACCTGACTGTAGACAGACAGAAATCGGGGGGTGGCGGGTGGGTGGATGGGGAGGGAGGTGACAGTTGTCGCCATGGAGAGTCGAGGGGTTGTTGTGGAGCCTCTGAAGGAGGCAGCTGACGCACAGCTGTGCCGACACAAGGGCGAAGCGAGTGAGAGAGAGAAACCAGAGCGAGGTGTGGAAAAGGAGCAGCGTTCACGGTTATGGGATACACTGAGAAGGGAAGCATGTACAGATCCCTGCTTAATGGACGCCGAGGTGTTTGAACGTGTGCGTGTGAGCGTGCGCGAGTATAAGCAAGTGCAGCTGTCTTGTGCCAGAGACAGGCGGTGGCCAACACACACACACACACACACACACACGCACGGACACAGGATGCAAGTGTATCCAATACTCAGAGAACAGACAGCGAGAATATGTGGAAAGCGGGAGCCTCGTGATTCAGCGCTGAAAAGCAAGCTGTGCATTTGTTACCATAGGCTCACTGATTCCTCGCACATCCGCTAACAATATGGTCGGCTATTGAGTATCCCCTGGCAACCCGTTACCAAACTCACTGAGCCAGATCCGCAAAACACAGAAAAGGATTAACCTCTATATGGCTTGATTAGCTCCTCTGTTTGTCCATTGGACAATTAAGCAGAGACAAACTGAGAGACAGAATGAGAGAGAGACAGAGGACAGAAAGAAAAAGGCTTTTGAAAGAAGCTTGACGAGTCACCACAGTGGAACTGAAGAGTGAGCCTCAACGACCTGGAGCGAAGCGATGAGACAGGCTCGGAGACGCTCCAGCTAGGAGTCAAAATGCTTTTCTGTCCCCGTGCCCTAAGGCACACAGCAACAATACAGCTGTAATGAGTTCACCGCTTGGATGGCGAGTCTGCCAAACAGCCTCCACCTATGCAGCTTTTCATCGCCAAGAGGCCTGCTGAGGGAAGAGCTTCAGGAATGATCAGGGATTTGGAACAGCTGCAGGACTACGCTCGGGTTCGGACGCAACAACACACCCAACACATCTCGGCTCGCGCTCCAAATTCATTTCTGGGGAACTTCACTCGGTGGTTTTATTTAGCCAGTAAACATTCGAAGGCAAAAAGCTGGCTAAATGCCACACAAAACTAGGACTTGAGGACACACTAGGGCTTTCCCCAACTAAACCTTACGAGTTGGTTTACCAAAAAAGTCAAACTAATGAACCCTCCACAGAAAACAGAACTGCACTTCAGTGCAGATGTTGCTTCTTTCTGTAGTTTATAGTTAGAACACTGAAGTGACTACACAAGTTACGAGAAATGTCCAGAAAGTAAGGCAAAACTTTTTTTACTTTGCGTATGTTGTTCAAATTCCACATATTGGTAGAGTATCTCTTCCTCTATACCAACTCAACTCAACACGAGGTATCCGTTTGTGCCATCTTTGAACCCTCTCTGTCGCAGCTGATGGGTCTCCCACTGTGCTAAAGAACGTTTACGGACAGGACACCTTGGACAAGATGAATGAAGAAGTTCAAAGCTTTGAAGACGAATCACGCAGTGGGAGACCATCAGCTGACAAGAGGACTTTCAAAGAGGATTCGAGAGTTGGGTTTAAAGATGGTGCAAATGCATGACTTGTGATGGAGACAACATGGAGGAGTAATAACTCCTGTGTATAGGGGAAGAGTTGCAACCTCTCTCAGTTAAAGTTACACTCAGTTGTGATCCGCACAACAACTTGGCACAGGTTTAATGCTGGATGTCCTTCCTGACTCAACCCCCGGGATCTGCATCAAGTGGCTGGGGTTTGGGAATTGGGTGGAAACCAACATGGCAGGCGAGAAATCTACCACTGAGCCGCACGGACTCCTTCATTGATTTTTTGGACACATCTTCTAACGCCTGATTTTTATTTCTTAATGCTGAAGGCGTCCAAATCATGCAATAATCTCCTTTGAACAGTTGATATTGAAATGTGTCTTCTTATGCCTTCATAACAGCTCTAATGTAAAGTTCTGTCAATTGGTGATTTCTCGAAAACTTTGCAGCAGATGTAAGTTTTGTTCTTGCTTTTCTGGGATGGTCTTCATGAGAGACAGTTTCATCATGGTGCTCCTTCATCCTTCATTAATTAACCTTCGTGCAGGGAGACCACATTGACTATTGTTGTTACTTAATTACATAATGTCATACAGTATACGTTATTTTTCACAGTTTTGAAAAAAAAAAAAAACTTGATGTGGTGACATTTTTGTTCAGAGAAATGTTCTTAAATTTTACAGAAGGAATCTTGAGTGTTTTGTAACAGTCACGGTGCTGGGGATGAAAAGGTGCTTTCCTTTTTACTCTCATTTTTTGAGAGTGTATGAAAGAGATGGAAGAGAGAGGAAGATGCTGGTGAAGGAATGACTGAGTGGATTAACTCGTCGTATCTAAATCTTAATTGATAAAATGTGAAACATTTCATTCATAAATAAATGAAAGCTTGTAATCAGTTTATGTCATACCTACTGTATCTCAAGAGTCCAGCATGAATCATTTTTGTATAACCCAACAGCCTCCATCCATCGAGGAACTTCTGTAGTCAAACTAAGGACCGTGAAGGCCAGTGTTGACCTCTTTGTTCCCATTTTCTCAACCATGGTGGGACCTCCGGTCAAAATATACACATTCATTCACACACTATGGGCAATTTGGGAACGCCAATTAGCCTAATCTGCATGTCTTTGGACTGTGGGAGGAAACCAGTGTACACGGAGGAAACCCACCACTCACACAGACCTCAAGGTGGGAATCGAACCCAGCCCTGGAGGTGCAAGGTGACAAGATGAACATGAAGTAGGCACAAAGCACAAATCTTAAAAAGATACACTTCCACTAAGAACATCCTGTTACAGCTGCTTCATATACAGTGGTGTGAAAACTATTTGCCCCCTCCTGATTTCTTATTCTTTTGCATGTTTGTCACACAAAATGTTTCTGATCATCAAACACAT
>JAOTQY010000045.1:25800454-25816075 GCA_026413445.1 Dolichallabes microphthalmus
CCTTTTCACTGCCTCCCCCAGCTCGCTCATTCCCTCCCCCCCTCCCTCCCTCCCTCTCTTTTCCATGCTGCTCCTGCAGGCCGGGCTTTGTGTGTCGTCCTGGTAACTACTTATCCTCTTTTCAGTGTTGTTATGCCCTTTGGGCGTCATCACATTTGCCTTGTTGTCTTGGCTTCTTTTCTCATTTCGTACCGTCACAGCGAAAAACTTTTACTTTTTCAGTGTTTGCTTTATGCTTTGTGAAGGACACAGTGAAGCATGAAAAATGCAGGTCCTATCTTGTGTGGAATTCACCCTGAAAGAGAGAGAGAGAGAGAGGGAAGGAGGGAGGGAGGGGGGGAGAGGCACAAAGATGAGAAAAGGCCTCATTCTAAGGGACTCGGACAGCTGAGGGAAGATAGTCTTGCGGTTTTGACAAGTGTTATAAATCTGCAGTGAGAAAAGCAAGAAAGTGGTGGTGGTGGTGGTGGGGGGGTTGTGTGCTTTACTGTATATCCCAGGGCAGCTTTAAATTTCCTTACATCACAGTTTGCATAAAAGTACGCATTTTTCTAGGTTTATTCTATTTGATATATACACGCCTGTAACAAAACCTCAGTTATTACTGAGGAATAAACACATACCATATCCAGACATAATCACACTTCTATTGTGTTTCTCTGCTTTCAGACCCCCCCCCCCACACACACACACACAGCTGTTGAGGGGCAGAGCAGTCTGATCACGCTCAGTATGTCAGGCCCGCAGAATGTTGGGAACTTGACACAAACGTACATTCCACTCATTCCCCTTCCGAAGCATTTAATCTCTTTCTCTCTCTCTCTCTCCTCCTCAACATCTCCACTGGCTGCTCTCAATGTCACATGTTCACCGCACAAACCAACAAACCAACAAATAATCACGGCATAGATTAGTCCACTTACACGCACCTAAAAAGAGCTGGACTTTTTTCCTGATGCTGCATTGGTACCCTGAACTTCCACACCTTTAATATGCGTCTTTCTCAGTAACCGACTGTACGCAATCCCTACCTTTCTAGGGAAAAAACTTGAAAGGTGCAGATGCTTACGCATTAGGCAGAACCGCTGTTGCATGCTATCTCGGGAGTTTAAGATCTTTTTGTACCCAAGAGCTCCTGAAGATGGAAAATAAACTGGGATGATTCAGGGAGACATTCCAAAGGAAGTCGGCTTATACAGTATGTGTGTGTGTGTGTGTGTGTGTGTTATGTGAAACAAGATCAGTGACATTTGTTGTCTGGGGCCTGAGGGTGATTTGGTGACATTTGGCTTTGTCCACAGGAGAGAGTGTGTGCATGAATCAGAGCCACAGAGAAGAACAAAGGGAAGGTGACTACAATATATTACAGCAAAAGATACATGAAGTATTTGAAACGGATATTTACTGTAAGCTACATCATACAAGAGAGAGTGCTGCTGTACTGAATATCAGCACATCTGTGACTCCGTCGTAGACGTGACGGAGCAGCTCGGGTGCTGAAGATACACATGACAGCCGTGCTGATATTCAGCACAACAGCACAACCACTAGTGTGATATTGCTTTTATACAACAGTTCCACAAACACTATTTATTATCAACTGATTATGATTTTCGATTTCATCCAGTTATATTTTGCTCTGCCAACACATATCCTTCTGAGACTGGCAGAACTAACGTGGGTGAAGGTGAAGCATGGGTAAGGAGTAAAAGTAGTATTAAATTCTGTCCAGGACTACGTAGCCAAAGGTGAGGAGAATCAACAATGGAGCTGTAAATCTCATACGTTTCTCTTTATGTTTCCACATACTCAATGTTAGACCTGTCTCGGTAACTAACTCCTCCATGGTGGAATCACAATTCGCATAAAATGACACGCTAGTGCGCTATATACAGTGTACAATCCCTTCTTTCACACACCAAGTAGTGCCCTTAATCAGGCGTTAGAGAGGTATTTGCGATTCAGCCTTCTGTTAGAAGCTAATTAGCGTTGTAGCTTTTGATAACCGTGAACAAAAACGACACGGACGGCTCAGAGGCAAGAAGCAATCACTAAAGAGACAAAGTGTTGTTATGGGAAGTTTTCATGTTGAAAGTGTTTCAGTGACTGGTTTTGAATGTGGGTTTTGGCAGGCAGCTGAGCTCTCCTCTTTCTGGTACTGCGGACATACCGAAGCACCTTCACGCATGCCGGCAACTGACCAATTAATGTAATTAATGATTGTTAGATCAACTGTGATACATATAGCAAAAAGTCCCAGTGCTGTTGTTTTCTATTATCACCGCTTGTGGAATGGCATTTGTCCAATAAAATTGGACGAAGAGCAATTGCTGCTCTTGTTTGCTCAGTTGCATGTGTGTTTTATGTTAACTTTTGTTGTCTTTTTTTTCATCTTTTGTATAGTTTTAAGATAATATTGTTAAATAATGGTGTTAATTTGTTGTCTAAGCTAGTCAGGTAATTAGGTGTCTTAGCTGGTTAGTTTTGTTCGTTTGTGTTGTATGTATCGTCTTGGTCTTGTCTCGTTTCACTGTGTACTGAACTGTATATGGTTGAAATGACGATAAAAACTTACTTGACTTGAATTATAATTTCAAGAAATAATGACTCATATTTGGAGCTTAAAAAGAGATCTCAACTGTGATAAAAACAAGCATAAAAAGTGATCTGAGTCAGGGTTGTCGCATTATTAGAGCTACTTCCCATGACTAGAATACAAGAAAATTTCAGGTCATTAGTTCAGACTGTTTTGATTAATTCAAACGTACTGTATGTTAGTATGTGTGAAATGTGTGAGAGCAGGAAGTTTTTTCGAGTCAGTTGTACAGGCTTGTTGAGAGTGTGGTGGCCATTTACAGCCATTTCCCTGGAGGATTTTTAGGAGGGGTAGAGATGTCAAGAGGTCGTAGGGTCACGGTGTCTGGGTGGCGTCTAAGCAGGGGGCAGCATGGAGGTTTGGGAACTCTATGTTAAATGGCAGTATCTTGCTTTTTATAGCGCTCAGACATTTCAGTGGATAAGGGTAAGTGCTCGATTCTTCTCTGTTTTTCGGCAATTCACACCCTAAACTCGTCACCCTAAGTGGACCACGTTATCAGTAGTGCTCACAATCACTTCTCTCACACAGTGTTATCAAGACATAGACAAACATTTTTATCTGCATCAACCCCGGTGGTCTTTGTCTTACGGTCTACGGTGCGTTCTAGAAGTCCGAACCCTCTGTCAGTCTATCATACCTCTGTGATCTTTGGGTTTCCGAAAAGGTTGGTGTGTACGTATGTCTGGAAGTGATTCAGCAACAGCTTTCTGTTCCTGCTCAACCTTTCATGATTTCCTTAATGAGAGAGAACCACAAAGAAATGGTTGGAAATCTGTCTCTCTCTCATCTTGTTGCTTTCTCCCACCTCCCCAAACCAAACAATGTATATCTTTCTTTTAAATTTCATTAAAAATCCAGTTTGTCTTTTCTTTTTGCCCGGACAAAATAAGTGGTTTTTGGTGAGACGGTGGGTTAATTCAATAGCATTCTTGTCTAAGACTCCTTGCCTTGTCTGACTCATTGTCTTTCCTAATTGGGGCCACTTTCTTTCCTTCCTTCCCTCGTTCTCTGACACGACTTCAACTAAATGACTGTAATTTTCTGTCTGTTCTGGCTACGCCAAAACACTACATGCTGCAAATTGCTGCCCACTGCCGTCCTCGATAGGCTCGGAGCTAAAACGGGAAGGCAGGTGAGTCCGAACACACCCATGATGCCTATTTTTTCATTGTTGTCCACGGATACAGCGGTCTAATTCTGCAGCTCCAGGTATAACCTCAACTGTCTTTCTATCTCTCTCTCTCTCTCGCTCTCTCGCTCTGAGCTGTATCTTGCTTTATAGTGAGAGTGGGGGTTGTGGGCTTTCTTTTTAAATGTCTGCCATTGCAATGAAGTGAGAACCCAGGCTAAATATATCAACTGACACACAGACTCAGACTCCCAAACCGAGACAGGGTAAACACATACACACATGCAGACACACTCAAGGGCAATCATAGGTACACAGATTATAGACACAAATGGCTAAGAAAGCTACTCGATGAAGAGTACTCACAGACATTAAACATTAAAACCACTGACAGGTGAAGTGAACCCCTCGGCACCTGTCAAGGGGGTGGAATATATTAGGACGCAGGTAAACAGTTCATTCTTCAAGCTGATGAAGTGTAGAAAGTGGGAAAGCGTACAGATCTGAACAACTTTAATAAGGACCAAACCGTGGTTGATAAATAATGGAGTCTAAAAAATGGCGGGTTTTGTGTGGGGTTCCTGGTGTGCAGTGGTTAGTACCTACCAAAAGTTGTCCAAAAAAGGACAACCGGTGAACCAGAGACGGCGTCAGAGACAGATGAGTGTATGGACCCGAGGCTAGCCAATCTAACAGAGGAGCTACTGTAGCACAACTTGCTGAAATAGGTGTCAGAAAGGAAGGTGTCAGAACCCACAATGCATTGCAGCTTGATGTGTATGGGGGGTGTCAGTCAGATTCCCCATGCTGATTCATGTCCATCACTGGGGGCACCTACGACGAGCACCTACAGGAGAACCAGAACTCGATCATGGTCTTAGAGTCCAAGCCTTGATGCCTCTGAGCTGGACCTAGACAATAATGGACCTAAAAATATACTCAAGTTTGGTGCATTATATATAGATAGTATCTGACTATCCATTACAAATGGTCCATTACAATCAAAGGTAGCAATATGCAACAACAAGGCTAACAGAAACATATTATATATACAGAATTAAACGTAACCTTCCAGGACAACCACAAACTCACCAGAATCTCCAGGGGCAGTTTGAGAAGAGAAATACTGTAAGACTGTAACGAACTCTAGATATCAACTACCTTCTCAAGTCGGCACTCAGCTGTCTAATTACAAAAGAAGGACAAGGGACACGAATTTGAGAAAGGTTTGGAAAAGTCAAATGAAAATCCCCAGCTGTGTCTCGGCACGTCTCCCCCGATTCACATCTCTGGATCCTGTTTGCGCTTCAGTCTCATGCTTTCAGCAGAAAGTATGAATCACAGAAAGCAAATAATCGGTGGGGATTTCCCGCTCTGCGATTGATTGGCCCCCCGTCCGGGGTGTACCCAGGCTCCCCGCGTCGCTCTATACAGGATTGTGCGGTAGATGTGAGACGACGATGATGGTGTTCCCACCATCATGAAGATTCTCATCAGTGATGAGACTTTGTAACCATGGTAACTAGTGGTAATTTTCATGACTGAACAAGTCGAGCCACCAACACCCTCTGCTGAGAGAAATCTATGACCTTGTTTGTATTGGTGCTTCTATTTTTCTCATCTTTAATTGCCAATTATTAATACGCGTAGCACAGCTGTTTCAACTCATATACTACATAAGTGAAATAATACTTATGGTATAGAAATAGTATTTAATGTATTCTACAATCAATAAACACTTTTTTTTGTTGTTTTTTTTTGTGTGTGTGTGTGTGTGTGTTTACAATGAACCTGATTTCTAACAGCGGAATCGTGGCATCATAATTTAAAATAGGGGTAAAAAAAAAAAGGGGTGACAGCGAGTCCTGGATTGGATCATAATAAACAGATTTTGGGGAATTAAAGCAATAAAGCACACTAGGTTTTCCACAAAACACACAGCTTCCTGGTTCATGATTGAACAAACCCAACATGTAATCTGTTACATATTGGCCAAGCAGTGGGATAGAGAATTACTGAAACTGGCTTAAATGTAACCCAGCATTGTTGTGTCTTACATAATATGGACATGCAACATTCAGCATAAATGGAGTGTTGGAGATCTGGAGTTTGGAGGCCGGGTTGGTGGCCTTGGGCTCGTTATCCGCTGGGCCCCATGCAAAGTAGGCTGTGGTGCTCTGGGTGTTCTGGTGCCATTTTTTCGTAGCCGGGTTTAAACTTTTTTCCGGTGCTGCATTGGCTTTTCTGTGGTATTGGATAGAACGGGTTGGCCTTTGAATCGATCCCATGGGAATGGTTGAGCCCTGTTTATGTCTAGATTTTTCATTCATTCATTCATTTTCTGTACCGCTTTATCCTTACCGGTCGCGGGGACTTGGAGCCTATCCCAGGAGACTTAGGGCACGAGGCGGGGTATACCCTGGACAGGGTGCCAACCCATCGCAGGGCATCGAGTCTGGCCGGGAATCGAACCCGGACCCTGGAGGTGCAAGGCGACAGTGCTAACCACTACACCACCATGCCGCCCTAGATTTTTCATTTGTAACCACTTTTTGTGTATATATTGTAACTATGAGTCTACGAGGCCTGAGTGACTTTGCGGGTGTATAGTTGGTGATCAACATGATAATAATGTTATGGCTGGTCGGTGTACTGTACACTGCATCATGTTGGAAAATACTGTTGTGTTTCTGGTTTCTATTCCATATATACAGTATAAAGTCTAAAGAGCACAAAATAGATTTATTAGTGCAAAAACATCAGGCTCAGATTTTAAACCTGTGTGCTGTATTACTACGGTAATTCAGCCAGGATGAATTTGAATAATACTGTATGCTAATAATGAATCTGCATTGCCCCCTGGCTGTGTGTCTGATGTGTACCGTAGTCACATCAGACACAACACCTTCAGGGTTACAACACTACAGAGATATGTTCTTTTGTATCTTCCAGGACGTCACAGTAAGCTCATGTGGGTTGAATCAGTGGTGAGCGCTAAAAGACATGGAGCACGAAACTACGTAGGGCCTGATTTCCCTCGTTTAACCCAAAATAGGATGCGGCTTGGCTTAGGGTAATCCTTGCAATGCCGGTTGTCTGTCTAAACTCTTGTTTACTGTTTGTTTGAGGTTAATGTGGCAAAAACAATCTCAGACACTGGTAATGCGATGCCTTCAGTTCATTACCCCGTGTCATTAGACTACTTTATGTGGAACGAATGGCGCGTGTGTGTATATGTGTGTTTGAGTAAGGGGTCTTAAGGGTGTTGGTGAGTTGTTTGGAACGACATGGGAATGGCAGGCTGCTCCATGTCTCACTCCGCACTAATGCACTGCATATGGCCAGCGCTGGCATGACCAATGGCTCCTCAAAGAATCGGGCACGCCAGAATTTAATTAGCACAGTTTATAGGTTCTGCTCTGAGCGAAACACGAGAACAGCGCTGGGAACATGGTAATCATAAGCAGGCACATGATTTTACACCAACTCCAGGAAATTAGGTTGTTTTCTGTGTCGTGTTTGTATGAGTGCATGGGTTGGGGCGATGGTGGGGGGTTAGTTTGCAGGTGATTTGTATTCGAATCCAGGAACAAATTTTTGGAATTAATGATGCTAAGGAACACCACTAGGTCAAATCATGGAATGCCAGTCTGCTGTGTTTTAAAGGTAAAATGACACGCCACCATGTGACAGTGAAATGGATTGTCCAATTAAATATCAATTATATTGTGGTCCGTATGCAAAAGCTTACTCAACACTTGACCTCAAGATCAGGAAAACAAAGTTGATTGTGATTTATTATATACAGTAGGTTCTTCATGTCTATTGAAAATGTCGAAAAGTGCAGATTGTATCGATGGGATGAAATGTTCAAATGCAAACAACAAGAAAAAAAAACCCACCTGGATGCATTCGCGAGTCTTGAATGTTTCTAGACAAGTTATTGTTTACTGGTGGCTCTGCCATGTGGAAGGCCCAGGTTCACGCCTCAGCCAACACCCCACACCGAGCCACTGGAGTTGCAGGCCAACCTTAGCTTGGATAGAATGAGAGTCACGAAGGACATCTTGGCATAAAACCTGTTCCAAAAATCAAATGCATGGATCAGATAATCCGCTGTGGCGACACCTAATGGGAACAGTTGACAGAACAACGGTTGCTGTTGACAAAAACCACTGATATAGGATTTCTACCCAAGATCATATCACTACCAATTCTGCACCCTGGATGTGCTATATAATACTATTTAGACCTGATATCTGATCCTCAGACCAATGATTTATCCATTACAGAGGAAAAACATGCAAAGTCCCCTTACCTAACTAGAGACTGGTGCACCGGATCATAACCTCGTACAGACTAGGAAACCTAGCCTGGGATAATCAGAGTGCATTACAGTATCTCCAACATCTTTTAGTATTAATCGGTTTGTGCCCCTTAATTCCAGTGAAGGGAAACTGTAATGGTACAACATAGAAGGAAATTCCAGATAACTGAGTACTGTACTTACGATTTGTTGCAACGGATTGGAGAACTTTGATAAGCATTCAAGTCAAACCGGGTCTTTTCATTGTGCAGAATAACAGAACACACTTCTCTTTCACTAGTTTCACTAGTGTTTGGACACCATCAAGCTATAGAAAGTTTTCTCAGTATACCGGAGACTTGATCAGACTGCCTGCTTCATGTCTGAAACGCTGGCCTGCCAGGAACTCCCAAACATGTGGAAAATCTCTTGGTGCAAGGTCAGGACTGTACTGGGATATGGCAATAACTCCCAGCTGAGTTCCTGTAATGTGCAAGTGGTGTTGGCGAATGCGTGTACGGTCCCCACAGATCTCTTCTGCAAGTTGGCAACAAGTTATCCATCGATTTTTAAGGATCAGGATAAATGTTCAGTGGAAGGACTGCAGTGATCTCCGAGCCACCACAGCAGACATCGTCTTTCACTGACATACTGTATGGTCTTCTTTAAAACGTTTGCACCATTCAAGAGTCTCATCATCATACTGCGACTTCGTTCATAAGAACTTTCATCACAAGTCCCGGTTTGACTTGAAAACTCCGTGGGTTCTACATACTTTTGGTCAAATAATGTGTATTCACATGCATTAAAAAAAAAACAAAAAAAAACATGCAGGGTCACTACTCGTGGTTATCCAGGCCTGGTAGAATCATACTTGCATACATGATTAGTGACTGGATTTAATGTCAAATAAATCAACACAAAAAACAGCACATAGACAAAGCAAGTGATATCAAGACATGTCATCTTTATTACAGAGGACTACCAAGTCAATATAAGCAATAAAACACATTTGATTACTTGGTCACCTGCACACAGTAGGCAAACATCCTCTTTACAGTCACACACTCCAGAACAAATGCCTTCGTTCCTAAGGCAAACATATGTCAAACAAGTCTCGGCTCATGTTCCCTGCCCTTGGGTCAGTGTTAAGTTGTCTGATGATAATATGAGGATTATAACAAACACTGGAATTGTATCAGTTTTGATTGGAAGTGCTATAAACAAATATTTGAGGAATATGGTCCTTGGATATCAGCATTTACTCCATCAAGGTCTCTTACTTCATATAATCTACATGTCCACTAATGAAAACCTCTTCAGTGTTCTCACGTAAATAACAGTACAAGCATGTTACACGTCTTACACATGTGTCCCTTCTGTCACGTCGGGGCAAATTAACACACCAAATTCTTTTATTTCTCATCTAATGAAAATATATTCCTACTCTTGCATAGTATAGCTCAGTGATGAGCACAGGCACGGACAAACCCCCTGTAACTCGGCGTTACAAAACCTGATTGAGACCCATTCAGAATGGCCCATATATAGAAATCTATACCGAGTAACAAAATATCTCCATGACGTAAAAACAGGTCATTGATTTATTTATTTTTTGTGTGTACAGCTAATATAATCTGTGAGCTAATATTTTCATGTACTACAAAAATTTTATTTATTCAACTGTAAATTAAATGTATATCACATTAGTCCCGTTATCAAGATTTCTTCGTTCTTCAAAAAAAGAAAAAGGAACAAATATTTTTTTAATCTGATAGCACTCACGCAAAGGCGATGCCGGGAAACACAAACAAGAGTAGAATGTCATAGTGTACCAATCATAATGAACTTGAAAAGGCTGCAAATTATCCACGATTCCCTTCATATATTCCGCATTATTGCTCAAAACCTGAACGGTGACGAAAAAAAAACAAGCCTTGATGCTTTAAGACAACCTGTGCTGTCTTATAAGTCCGTGATGTAGAAAGTATCCATAAAGAAATTTGATATGTTCCTTTAAAGGCAGCACACGAAGCTTTACGAAGATTTTGATCTCATTGTTGGAAAGCAAAGGATGCATGCGTGTCGTCTTCAAAAAATATATATATATATCTGAAAGCAAAATAAATTCTATTGATCTAACCCTGGCATGTATATCTTCCTGCCCACGGCCTGAGTGAGCAGTAATGTTATGCCAGTCACACCCCTGGTCTGGCAAGATCTATTCAGAAATACTGAACAGACCTTCCTGATTTAAAAAGTGCTTTAGACAGCCACTCCCTCTCTTTTCTCTCATGTGGTTCTCTACTTCTCATCTTCTCTTACTCACCTCTTATTTCATTTCATGGCTGGCTTTTGTATTTGCTTATATCCTTTAAATACACCTGGCGTACTGTATTTGTCCTGAAGCTGCATGCATTGATTGTGCAGCACTTTTGCCTTCTCTCAATGACCTCCTGCTGACCTTTGGCAATAAAGCTCAATAAAGAACTCGGATTCTTGATCAATCAACGATTGTACTCGATACACAGTCTGGACGCTTGGCCCGACTGTATTTACATTCAATCTAAACTCTCGAACACAAGAGATTAAATGAAAACTTTTAAATTAGAAATCAAGAAGAAACAAAGCCGAGAGAGCGTCTAGACGTATACACGCTCAGCTGCTTACACAACAGCAGGATATTTATCGTGGAGTGTAAAAGACAGTGTCACTGAAACCTCCAGTATTTGATTGAGGAAGAAAAAAAAAGTCAAACTGAGAGAATATGCAGGCAAGAGGAATCTGAGAAACAAACAAACAAAACAAAACAAAAAGCGACCAGCTGAGATGACAGAATGAGCACTGAGATCGAGCTCCTCCTTCACTCGCACTCGTGCTCTCCCAGCAGGCCGAACATGTTCAGGCTGTTGGTCTTGCCGATTTTATCGGACCGCACGCTTTCGTCTTCGTCGTCTCCGTCAGCGTCCTCGTCGTCGTCCGCATCTCTGTCGTCTTCCTCCTCCGGCTCTGAGCTCGACTCTTCGTCTTCCTCGTCCCTATCGCCGTTCTCTTCGTCCTCGGGCCTTGTAGAGCGTCCCTGTAGAACGATGATGTCTGGTAAATCTGCGTGGGACTCCCATTTCTCTATAAAAGGTAAATAGAGCATTAACATTTAATTTAATCTCGCATGAGAAAAGAGAAAAAGGGATGGAAGCAGTGCTGGAGCTGGAATGAGACTGCTAAAAGCTAGGGTACCCAAACCACATGAAACAATTAAAAAAAACTAATAAACGGAGCAGATTTTGTAAGTATTTTTTATTTCTTTACCACCTTTGTTCTGCGTGTATCCTGGTGGCCGCAAGCTCAGACATAAGCGTCCGTCCATGGCCAGGCGCAGCAGGCTGTTAGCGGATCGATAGGCATCATTCCGTGCTGCCCTTGCTGTCTTATAGCCTCTTCTCTCTGCCCACGCTGTTCATGCGAAGGAAAAGCAACAGAAGGGAAGTGTTTATGAGAAATATGTTCTCATTATCTCAGCAATCAACAGTAGCCCTGGTGCCAGCTTCTCTGAACTCATTAGCATCTATTTCTGTTTACCAACACATTTTTGAATCTCAGTTTGCACTTAATAAAAAAGAAAAAAGGGAAAAAAAAAAAAAGAAAAGAAAAAAAGTGATTCTCCAAATGCGAGAGGTGTTCAAGTCAAAATGGGACTTTCCATGACGTTTTTCATGGATGAAAAACATAAAACCAAAAACGTGATTTCCTCCAAGTGATTTCCACATCAAAGAAATCAAAGGTGTTCCCGGGAGGCCAGTGCTTCAGATGTGAAAAATGTGGCAGTCTGATCACTGCTAGATGGTATCCAAGCACTAGTGAAACACCTGGATGAGTCCATTTGTGCAGCAGGGGATATATAGAGAATTAAAGCTCGTTTTTAACTCCCATAACTGTTTTCTGTCATTCTTGGACGATCAAAGTCCTGGTTTGACTTGAACGCGCCTTATAATAACTACTGGATCAGAGCAGCGCTAATTCAGTCAGTCCTTACCTTCACACACATCCCATGCTGTCCACTCATGTGTGTGTTGTGTATCTGCAGTCTGTTCTGGGTGTGTAATTTTTAGCACTGATAGGAAGGGAGTGCGCTCACACAGGTATCCCACCGAGCTGTAGGGTTCCTGCAGCTGGGACACTGGGTAAATACCAGCCAGAATCTGCACAGAGACCAACAGTCACATGTCTGGAAATAGTGTTTGCATTTGATTATAACACTGTAGTTCTGTAGTTACCTGTAGTTGTCTGCTGACTTGGGAGGGGAAGACGAGTCCAGGACAGTCACACAGTTTAACAGTAGGGGTGAGGTAGTACGTCTGGAAATACTTCGTGTGACCGGGAGTCCGAGACACACTAACGACCTTCCTACCAACCAAACTATTCAACACTGAAGACTTTCCTACATTAGGAAATCCTGCAGATAGCGAGAACAAACAAACAAACAGATTTTTTAGGCAGTGTTTGACCACGTTGCATGGTTTAGCTTGGTTATACTCGTGCACATCCCTAGTGGTTAGCACTGTCGCCTTGCACCTCCAGGGTTCGGGTTCAATTCCCGGCCAGACTCGATTCCCGTATCTGTGTGCATGGAGTTTACATGTTCTCCCCATGATTGGTGGGTTTCCTCCGGGTACTCCGGTTTCCTCCCACAGTCCAAAGACATGTAGGTTAGGTTGATTGGCGTTCCCAAATTGCCCGTAGTGTGTGAATGAGTGTGTGAGTGTGGGTGCCCTGTGATGGACTGGCACCCTGTCCAGGGTGTACCCCGCCTCGTGCCCTAAGCCTCCTGGGATAGACTCCCGGCCCCCCCATGACCCTGAATACAGTATGAAGCGGTATAGAAGATGAGTGAGTGAGTGAGTGAGTGAGTGAGATTGGAATCAGATTGCTTTCATGTCATCTGAACAGTACAAATGTTTGCAAATTCAATCTGAATCACATCTAATGGTGGTTTGAAACCAGATTCAGTTCAGATTTCTAAAAGATGTGTCTCAGTCTGGGCTCTCTACCCGCTCAAGTCAGATTTCAAACTGTCCATTGCATCACAGCCAAACAGTCGCAGAAGTTCAAAGCCTCGCAATTATGTGGTACGGGACATGGACGCATGGTGAAAACCCACTGAAATACGACGAAGGAGGCTCCAGGCCCCTGCGACCCTGTATACAGGATTAAGCGGTATAGACGATGAGTGAGTGAGTGAGTGAGTGAGTGAACTGAATACCATTAGAAGCTTAATAACCTAACAAAAGCCCAGGCCCAACTTTAAACCCAACATCTCCTCTAAATTAGTAAACGAGCACATCATGCACTGTATATTGCAAATTTATTGAACGTTTATTTCATTGCAGGACAAAATGGCAGCTGATTTGGTTTTATATCGTGTCTGAAGTTACATGCAAGAGCTCTACTGGGAACCTTCAGAGTTTCTGGCAACAGTTTTGCGAAGATCACAGAACAGTGTTATGGTCAGGAGTCCTAGCTATATAGTGCAATTAATATATTTAAAAGATGTTTAATAATTGTAGCCTAATATACACAGTTCCTCCAAAAGTATTGGAATGGCAAAGCCAATTCTTGTGTTTTTGCTACACACTGGAGACACTTGGGTTTAAGATCAAAACATGAATTTGAAATGGTGGTTTATGATTTCAGCTTTCATTTCTTAATATTTGATCCTAGATGTACTCAACAATGTTGAACATGGCACCTTTTGATTAAAACCAGCCACTTTTCAAGTGGTCAAATATAATGGAACAGGTGTTTATTGTTGTCCTGGTGTGTCCTGTTCAATTCCTTAGGTAACGATGAATGAAACTGTTTAGTAGAGTCAGTGGGTCGCTTGCTTGATTCAGTTACTTAAGCAAGAAGCATGCAACTAACTATTATGCATTAAACTCATGCCACATTTGGATGACCTTTTTTTTTTTTTTTTAACTTTACTTTTTTACACATCTAGATGCACATATCAGGAATTGAAACTTGACAATCTGATTAATCGTCTCTAATTAATTCTCAGAACACAAATTTCTTTACCTTGTAGCAAAAAAACGGAAAAAGATGCTTTTCCAATACTTTTGGAGGATACTATAAGCAAATCTATTTAAAACAGCAATGTCAATGTGAACCTAATACTTATTAATTACACAACTAGCAAAATTTATTTTTTCATCAAGATATTTTTTTTGCATGTTCTTACCGATACACCCTAATGTGAGAACTCCATCTTTGTAAAGTTCTCGTTTAGGACTGTTCAGCTCCATGGCAACGTCCGTGTGGTGCTCCATCAGCACCGTCTCCACGCCATCACCAGAACAACTGTCGTCTCGTCCCATCGCCATTGCATCCCTTTGTATCTTCTTTTCCCAGCTACTTAAATCCACTGTTAAACCAAAATCATTCAAGTTAACACTATAACTATTAATCCATGGTGGATTTAATTGTTGCCACAGCTTGAGTATATCTGACCTTTTCCAGCTGTGATCTCCTGACACGCCCTCATAATGTGGATGGGTCCTCCTGCCTGGCTCCACCCACACTTCCTCCTCATTCGCCTTTTCTGAAACACTGCAGTAACATGAAAGATACAGAGATAGAAAAACGAATAAAGAACTGGAATGCATACATCACGACTGAAACACCTCTCCACAGGTATATTACTCGAACACAAGCCTTTATTTCGGTGCGTAAACGACGTGCACTCACAGCTGCTGTAAGGTTGTCCAGGGTGTGAGGTGAAGCAGACACATTGCAGGTGAGGAAAGTGATTACTCAGGTAGTGTTTCCATGCCAACACAAGGGGCGAAGGGCAAAGGTCAATCTTATTGAGCACCACAATTACCTGCTTCTGCAGTTCACCTGTGACGTAGTGATACAGAGCAGGAGGAAACTGTAGAACCTGAGAGGACACATGAGAGAGACAACGTGCATGAATAAACCAGGTCTAATTTCAGTAGTAAATTAAATCTCATAGATTAAAAGGGAAAAAAACAACAACATTAAAAAACTAATGCATTTGTATTTAAAACTTTTTTAAACGCAAATTAATGTGAATGATTCTCTACAAGAACGTGTGAGCATGTTTACTTCAGTGTATCTAATCATTAGTGTCTCAAAGCTGGCACAACTTTAGATGTCCTTGTGGCCACAACAGGAAATACTGGCAGTTTCCAATTAAATTTTAAGCACTTAAACAGAGTGTATTCAAACCAAGTACAACCTAGCGATGTCGGGTTTCAACCACCTCCGTGTTTACTTATGTTCAAGAACTTATCCCTTGAAAATTAACTTTTAAGTAGTCAGTTTGATAATCATAAAACCATGAACCTCTGGTCCTATATACAGTGACGTGCAAAAATCTTAGGCACCATATTATCTTTAGTACAATGTTGTTACAGATGTGTTCAAAATTATTCAACCCCCAATGCTGTAAAGGGTTTTAGGGAATTCAGTGCACATTTGTAATTGTGTTCAGAATGATCCCAAGCATACCTCCAAGTCCACTAGAGCATGGTTGCAGATTAAAGGCTGGAACATTTTGGAGTGGCCATC
>JAOTQY010000045.1:25824051-25837741 GCA_026413445.1 Dolichallabes microphthalmus
GTGCCAAGTTGTTGTGCGGACTGGATATTCCGCTGTGGCGACCCCTTGTCGGGAACAGCCGAAAGATCAACAACAACTAAGTAAGAATTAAATGAAAGGTGACGATGTCGGTTAATTGTAGTCAATATCAGTGTTACAGTAACACAAAAATTTCAAGTGACCTGATGAATAGGATGTAGGCATGGGTGAAAGTAACCGGTACTGCGCATCATTAAAAGATTCAGCTGGTATGCTGTAGCGGGAAAGAGGAGAGAGCACCTTCCTGCCAAAACCCACATTCAAAACCAGTCACGAAAGCACTTTCAGAAAAAAAAAGACGCGTCTAATAGCGTTATGTTGTCTTAAAACAACACTCTGTCTCCTTAGTAATTGCATCCAAATTGCTTTGAATTGCCTCTGAACGTCCATGTTGTTCTGTCCACGACTAATGTGAGCTGCAAAGATAACTAGAGCTCCAAACACAGGACTGAATCCCAACTCGCCCTCTTTAATCCCTGAACAAAGGCACTACTTGGTGTGTGGAACAATGGCTTGCACACTCGCTTTCCATTCCACTGTTGGGTTCGCTGAGGGTATTCTAAAGCGGAGACAAAGATGGAAACAAAAGTAGACCTTTTGGCTACATAGTACCGGTAAGAATTTAATCCTACTTTCACTTCTGGGTGTTACAGAAATACAAAATAAGCTCATTTAATTTAAAAATACAAATGTTACCATATAATCTCTGCCCCTCTATTCTTAACAAATGATAAGAAATCGAACTCTGATAACGGTGACAAGTAGTTTTCACATAACTGGTGATGGTCATGACCCGGGGAGGGTTCTTCTATAACTTGGATCCTTACATTCCTATCATTTAGGGAGTAATAATATAGTAGTAGTTGTTTTTTGGCATACAGTGAAATGTTGATAAAAGTGGGAGTGAAAAGATCCTACGATTATTTGTTAGCAAGCCAGAAAATTGTTGGCCAAGACTAAAGCATATCTTGCCAGCAGTTTTTTTTTCTTCCTATTCCCCCAGGTGACTGATTTCGAGCCGAGACGTAAAACTTATGTACTGGCCTACATTACACTTAATCCACTATGAAAATCAGTTTAATGACCTCTAATACATGAACAACTCCTCACAAATGTGTTCATTTATCCACACTGCTCGGCAATAAGCACTCTTCCACATTCTGTAGTGTTACTTAATTGGGATAATGTGTCATGAAGCTACACAAAATGACTCATTATATCGAAAAAGCGGCTATTAGTTGTGATTGCCCAAGAATTTGCCTCCGTTTATATGAAACGCTAAATTAGTTCTTTGGGAAAGAGACGTGTTTACAGTGTCAAGTTTAGCTTGCTAATGAACAATTACATCATTAGCACATTTTGTACATAGATCAATTTATAGTCCTGAATTTAATGACATATTTTTCTCCGCAGTGGAATAACAAGACAGCAAGCTCCTTTTTTTTTTTTTTTTTTAAATCTTGTGGAGAATGGTTAAAATGAAACAAACAAATTCATTTGCAGAGCTTTATCAGGCCTTCTGTTAATTAGCCCTGATTGAGCCTCATGCTTTCTGTTAGGAGACATTTATGGAATATTGAAAAAAGTGGGTATAACATTTTCATTAACTGACATTATAGGTCGTCCAAATTACACATGTCGGTTGAGTAACTCTTCCTCTATGCAACAACGGTACTACAGCATAGTCTCCATTACAAGTGATGTATTTGCGATGTCGTTGAACCCAACTCTCGAATCCACTTCGAAAAATCCCCTGTGTCACAGCTGATGGTCTCCCACTGTGTGGATAGTCTTCAATTCTGGTTTCCCCTTATTTAAACTTGTCCATCCATCTGTGCACATTGCCCTCGTCAATGGTGTCATCTCTGTAAACATTCTGTAGCGCAGTGTGAGACCGTCAACTGCGACAAAGAGGATTTTCAAGCAGGCAAGTTAATAGCTAGTGATTGAGGAGGATCTTTGTATGGTGGAAAAGCTACTCTATTAAAGTATACAACGTGAAAAACCTACCTATTATGTTAGTTAAAAGAAGAAAAAAAAAAGTTATTGCCCACGATTGCCTGTTCGCTCTCGTTTTCTCTCCCGGTCTCTCTCTCGAGCTACACATGCCTCTCCTGAGCTGCCAGTGATCCAGACCCTCTCTGCCCTCCAGACCTGTCTGCCTCGTCCTGGTGCCCCGCTTCTGGTCAGATGGAGGCCAAAGTGGCCTGCTTGGGTTTCACTTTACCATGAAGATAGTCTTAAGTTTAGGACCCACAAACAGTTTTGAGCCTCCAATAACGAAATGGACTCCACATTAACTTAAACACCTCCCCTGTTATATTGATCTTCCAGCCTCCTGACACACAGTATGGCCGCACAACAATTCCTGATATCCGTTATCACCCACATGTGGATGGGTTCCCTGTTGAGTCTGATTCCTCTCAAGGTTTCTTCTAGGGCTGAAACGATTCCTCGAGTAACTCCAGTAATTCGATTACAAAATATGATCGAGGCAAAATCTTCTGCCTCAAAGCTTCTTTTAATGAATTTTAAAAGTTTGCGTTATGTTTTTGCCCAATTATTTGTTTTTGGCGTGACACAGCGCGCTTCCGGATGCAAGTAAACACCGACAAAGAAGAAGCGCTTATGTCACCCACAAAGCGGAAGGAGACGCAAACAGTTAGCTGCGTATTGATTTGATGGAGCGTTCTGTTGCGGGATGCAAAATGGACGGGAGCGATAAAATTATCAGCAAGCCAAGAGATGAAGAAACCAGCAAGAGAAAACGACAGAAATTGTCAGTAAAGGCTTATATGTTATGCCTGAGATGTAGATTTTGAAACTTTTGGTCCTGAAAGTTAAGTTGCACAACTGTTTATTTTGGATAAAATGCTGTATACGTTAAAAAAATAAAAGTTGATTTTTCTAAAAAGAAAACCAATTAATCTTTGTTTCCACTATATATTTTACATTGCTGTTTAATTAAGCAAAAGTACATTTTATCCGGTTACACGATTAATCGATTACATTTTTGGTAAAATACTAGATTACTAAAATATTCGATAGCTACAGCCGTAGTTTCTTCCTATTGCCATCTCAGGGAGATTTTTCTTGCTGCCGTCACCCTCGACGTGCTGATAGTTATGTTTTATGCATATTTTTCTCTCTCATTTCCATAATTTTCTGTTCTATTTTGTAAAAGTTTCTTTGCGACAATGACAATTGTTAAAAGCGCTATCGTATAAATCAAATTGCATTGGATTGAGTTTGCATCACTTTCGGTACCGCCCTTGTGATTTCCATCAGAAGACTTTGTAAAGTAGGGAGTTGATTCTCTATACCTGAAGATTTGATAGCTGAGTGAAGGCCTTCTCACAGCCTGGGTGGGTACACTTATACGGCCGGTCTCCTGTGTGGATTCTGCACAAATGAGAATAGGATCATTTGTTGGTTCAAAAAAATAATAATACAAGGACAGAGAGAATAAGATGAAAGACGATGTAAAAAGCTGGGGGTGGGTAGATGGACAGGCTACCTGTGATGCTGCTGTAAGTGGCTGAGTTGCCTGAAGGTCTTCTGGCAGTAAGAGCAGGTGTAGGGTTTCACCCCGGTGTGGATCCGCACGTGTTGGGCCAAATAGCTGGTGTTAGCGAACGACTTCGAGCAGTGCGGACACTTGTGGGGTTTGGATTCAGTGTGGTTTCTGTACGGAAACACAAGCAGGGGAAAGAGAAAAAAAAGAGAGAGAGAGAGAGAGAGAGAGAGAGAGTGAGATCGATGGCAGTGGTGCTGTAATTTAAAGACGACTGTAAATGCAGTGAGGTGTATGCTCCTAGCTTTAGTGTCATGCAGAACCTGAATCGTATCATTTTCATTTCTCAACTATTCACACTCCTCCAGAGCTGATTTAATTCTAATCATCTCCCCTAGACGGCAAGCTTAAATATATCCATGTCATGAACAGCGTTATATTTTTAGCAACATTTACAGCAGATCATCAATTACCACCAAGCCGTCATGAAGATCCTTATCCTTTCCAAACCCCAAAGATGGAAATGTAAAAACATAAATAAATAAATGGTATTATACTGTATAAATACAGTATATTCTAATATATTGTACATTTTAAAAACATAAAAAATGCCATTTTACAGTATATCAGCCTTTTCCATATTGGGGTCATACACTTGAGGTCAAACGACGACACGCTCTCTGATTGTTCTTGTAAAGCCTGGCGCTTGGGCGACTGATGGAAATGTTTGCTCGCCGTGACTAGAAGTCCAGACCTATCAGCTCCACCATTTAATTTAACATTTCCGAAGACCTGCTCTCTGAAATCGTGCCGTGGAGAGTTCAGCATGGCGCGGGACCTTTCCTGTGACCTCGATTATACTGCTGCTGCTCTGTTTTAATGTGTTTGTGCGAGTCCGTGCAGTGATTGAGAGTTAGGCCGAGACACATCTACAGGAGATTAAAAAGTAGCTGAGAAAAATGACAGGTTTGAATAGTAATGGAAGGTGTGAGAGGAAGAAAACAAGGGAATTTTCAGAAACAGAACAGTGCGGAAGTGTAAGAAAGCTAGAAGTGTTCAAACAAAGACAGTCACTCATTCCGGCATGTGTTTCACACTGACTCAACTGTTCAAAGATTGTAAGGCATTATTTAAAAACAAAGACAAAAACAAACACAAAATGAACCTGTTGCATGAATTTGATTAAGTATTTGTCCCTTACAACATGAGTACATGCTTAACTCGCTCTTCTTCCAAACCATATTGATGATATTAAATTCCTCTAGGATGAATTTTAGACAGAGTTTCAGAGTTTTCTATGTGATCTACAGGACAAAATAGTATCGTAATTCCCTGGAAGCCCTGTAGGACAAGTCACATCAAGCCCTTTTCACTGTGACCCTTTGTGCCAACGTGGGAGTCGTCCTGGTGCTTAATCTTAAAAAACATTCCTTATCTTCCACCACAAATGATCCAAAACAATGCTGAGTATACGTAGAACCAAGAATTGTGGGGCAGGAGAAATGGGGTAGACATGATGTCACTTTAACAACAACTCAAATTATTCTATATAGACTAACAGCTTGTAAATTAAGATTAAGACTCCGTTATTTGTTGTTGTACCTTACAGCACAGTAAAATGATTTCTTTTCTCGTATATCCCGGTTAGGAAGTCGGGGTCAGAGTGCAAGGTCAGTCCCCCGCCAAAACCACACCCTTCTGATCAGTAACCCAGTGCCTTAACCATTCGAGTCACCCCTGCCCCAAAACTGGCAATTTGGCCAACTGATGAAGCTCAACTGCAATGTTATTGTTAATGCTTATAAATCTAAAGTCAAAATCTATATCTATACCCAAAATCAAACAGGAGTTGGTATAAACAATCTGTAACTCATACGCTCACTGGTCTCTCTAATAGGAACACTAGTACTTCTCCTCATTCATGCAATAATCAAAACAAGCAGAATAATACATATAATCAGGATGAGGGTTAGACACAGATCAAGAGCTTCACTTAATGGATTCCGTTAAGTCAAAACCGAGGTTCACTTGATTGTTTTTGTTGTCCTTACCACGTAGTCGCGCAATCCCAGATCAGCGGTTTCTGAAACACAGAGTCTGACACTAGGGATGGGAATCATTAGGGAAATCATTATCATCACGATACCCAGGAGCCGAGTCCATATGTATTGTGATTCAAAAAATATCCCGATTCAATATTAATATTTTTTTTCTTTCAGATTTTCCAAACTTTCATTTACAATTTATTAATTTCAAGCATAAGTTACTCCTGCCACACAAAATGCTGTGCTATAGAGGAACGGCAACATTTTACCACTTCAAATGCAAACATATAAATAAATAATAATAAATATTATTTTAACCGACTTTGGAATCAACGTGGCGATACATGAATTGCCACACAGAGAAGAGCGATACATCACACAATCTCTTCTCCACATCTCTACTAAAACCCATCCCTCAGTCAATCACGCCTTGTCCACATATATACACTTTCTTTCTTTTAAAAAGACATGAAAATGCAAAAAAAGGCTTTCAAAGAATAATAAACCACAGATGATATGACCTAATTATATATCTACAGTCTAGTGGCCAATCAGTCTCGCTCTGACACAGGAGATATGGCACATGCAGTGCACACTCTCCGACGTCAAAAAGCACAGTCGACACTGAAAACCTTTAAATGAGTTTTTAAATATCTTTACATACTTTGAGGCGCGAGATCTCATTTATTCCTCTGAAGCTAATGATTAGAGTAAAGATTAAACTGAAGCTCTTGGACATGCATTTGTATCATTTTATGCATTGTGCTGCTGCCACAGGATGCATAAAGCAGTAGGAGTACAGTTGTTCCTATTAAAGTGTCCGGTGAGTGTGTGTGACGTTTTGTCATCAACGATCATAAGTTTGTGCTGTGTACAGGGTCTAAAGTGTATTTGTTTTTGTTTTTTTACATAGTGGTGAATTATGTTCTTAAAAGCACGAGGTAAAACTTGAACAGCGAGTCCCCCATCATACGGACGAGTTCCGTTTCGAGAGAGTGTTCGTAAGTTCAATTTGTTCGTAAGTCCAACAAACACTGTCTAGGTACTAACACAATTGGCTATACACAGTATAAAACTAACATGTTCCACGATCTTATCCTTGTGCTTGTTTTCAGAATGGATTTTTAAAAAAAAGTTCATTTTGTGAAGCTGCTTTGAGACAATAACCATTGTTAAAAGTGCTATATAAATAAAATTTAATTGAAAATTGAATTGTTTAGAATTATGCCGATGGTCGATTTTGTCTCCGATCGTTATTGCATGGTGCTTCTTAGCAGTACCAGCTTCATCGCTGCTGCTTTTACGCTTGCTTTGCTACGTGACGATGTACGCCGGATCTAACCTCCATGGTTGAACGTGCGAACGTTCATATCTTGGAAAGTTTGTAACTCGAATGTTCGTATATAGGGGACTTGCTGTAAGTTCCTTCATGTTTTTTATTGAATTTTTATTTTAAATATTACTAGTGTTTTGTTAAACTCCCCCACTGCATTACGTTCCCTGAACCAACACCAGCTAATCATGTTGACCATTAAACTGCATGTTTTCTCTTACACACACACACACACACACACACACAGAGACAGACAGACACATTCCACATCCTGGCGCTCGGTGCATCCTCCAGTACCGTGTGTGCTGCTGTAAGTGACTGAGCTGCCTGAATGCTTTCTGGCAGTAGGAGCAGATGTAGGGCTTAGCGCCGCTGTGGATGCGGATGTGCTGCGCCAGGTAGCTGGAGTTAGCGAAGGATTTGGAGCAGTGCGGGCACTGGTGCGCCTTCACCTCCGTGTGCGACTTGGAATGCAGCTGCATGTCTGACTTATTGCAGAACGTCAGGCCGCACATCCGGCACCTACAGACACGCACACACACATGCACGCACACACACACACACACACACGCACGCACGCACACCGGGGAAGGAAATAGGAGGATGGGGAGAGAGGAGAGAGATGAGCCGAAGAGGAAACACAGGAGCAAGAAGAGGTGGAGAGAGAGGGTTGGGGAAAGGTGATATGGGGTCATGGATAAGGCGAGGTAAAGGAATGATTGAAGGAATGAATGGATGGATGGAGGAGGTGAAAATGAGAGGAAAGGTGAAGAGAGAGAGCAAGGAGTGGAATGAGATGAGTGTGGGGGAGAAACAGAGGATGGTGGGAGGGGGGTAAAGGGAGGGAGGGGGAGAGAGAGAGAGAGAGAGAGAGAGAGAGAGAGAGAGAGAGAGAGTGGGGATGAGATCAGTGAAGAAAAACAACAGAGGGAAACTGTAGACTTTGCCGACAAAACAGAAAGATGAGAAGGAAAGGCAAGACATACAAGCGCAGACAAATGAAGGAGAGAGAGGAGTGACCGAGCGAGTGGAGGAGAGTAAAGTCCGCCAGGTGGCAGAGTGTGTGTGTGTGTGTGTGTGTGTGTGTGCGCGCGCACGTTGGTATGTGGGTGTGTGTGTTTGCGTTTGGAAACTAGCAAAGCCATGCTGGCACATGCAGCCAATGAAACACTACTTACACTACACGAAGCCGACTCACCTATGGACTGAGACACATTCAACACACAGCCTAAAAAGCACGAGTGCACGCAAGTGTGTGTGTGTGTGTGTGTGTGTGCGCGCGCGCGTGTGGGAGGGTTGCTAGGGGCCATGCATTGCTGCAGTGTAAAGGGACAATGCACTAAGTATCTCTATTACAATCCTGCCTTTGCTAGAAGCGTTCAGAAACACACACGCACACGAGGAATGCATGCTAAAGTCCGAGCCAATGTACCTGTATGTTTTTGCTCCCTCCTTTCCCGCAGGTCCTTCGTCAGCAGAGAGGTCGTAGGGGTCGGCGGGATGATGCTGAGTAGAGAGAGAGAGAGAGAGAGCGAGCATCTCCAAGTCAGCAAACGTATGGAGAAAAAAAACAAAACAAAACTGTTCATTCATTCATCCATCTTTTATATATCACTTATTCTGGAACCTTTTCCAGGACACTTCAGCCACTAGGCGGGACACACACCCTGGTCGGTTGCCATCACACTCTCTCACACACACACACATCCAGACGCTACAATTTGGGAACACCTAAAAATGAAACCGAAATCACTGCACGCTGCTCATCTTTCGTGCGAATCACAAGCGGGACGTCCATTTTGGCATCGCACCGCAGTAACAAATGAACTGATGCAACACGTTCACACCCGCGCTGCAGCGACTGGGGAGACTGTATCCTTGAACGGGAAAAGCGCTTTATTTTAATGTAAATCAAATAAAGCTGCTGGATATAGACGTCTTCAGAATTCCACTCTCTTTATTTTGCTATTTCACACTTTCCCTCGTGATGCGCACCGCTGCAGCTCATTAATAAGGTACTAATGGCATTAATGGTGCAGTGACACTTTTTTTTAGCCTGGCATAGTCTAGCATAGTAAAAGCTACAGAAATTTCCAAGTCGAGTAAAAGAAAATCAACACACCCAAGGTGAGCCGAGGCATTCGATGCCTCACCCTTGCCAGATCTAACCAGATTTGCTTCCGCGTTTTATTCAGATCTGTTTAAACGAGCCAATAAGGTGAAGAAATCGGTTGCAGCCGCTCGCATGCACTGAGTCATCCCTTTCATTCTGCTCCTGTTTCACACTTCCTGTTTAACAGGCTTCGCCATTTCAGTCTCAGTCTGTACGCACCGAACCCGAGAACGCCTCTTGCTCTTTTGTTCTCGCTCTGATTTATGTTCAGACCCATGATAACCGTCCATGCTGTTACTGCGGCCTACACAGCCGGAGCGGGTCTATGCTCCAAAAGTGAACAGTAGCCTTTGTTTAGAGAATACATTCATTTACGTTTAGCATGATGATAAGGATGGATCACTTCCAAACCTTCCTGAACAGCTTAAACAGAAGCAGACTGACAAAGAATACCAAAAGAGGCGGGGGAAAGAGAAAAAAAAAGGTCGAAACAACTCGTACATATATTGTACAATGTGGCATGATTCATTTTACTACGTTAATAAACTGCTAATCTGATTTAATAAATAGAGGTGGGCAAGTCAAAACGGGACTTTTGATTGCACAGTTATGAGAGTAAAACTACATTTATTTCTCTATATAATCCTCTGCTACACTAATGCACTTATCCCAGCATTTCAGTAGAGCCTGCAGACATTCAAGGTCTTTTTTTTCTTTCTTTCTCAGCAGCCAGGATTAGACCACCTGATTCATGCTGGCCTCCCCTTTTTTTGCAGGACAATGCACAAGGTCATATGGCCCACCACACCACTTGCAGATTTCCAGCCTGTCAGAGCACGACCATGCTCCATGCTCATGACGAACATTCTACTTTGATGGTATCCAAGCCATCCAACTATGGGATAGTCTAGCAGTTTATCCTCTACTATCAAAAGTTATTTGCTTCACCTCTTACAAATTAATTTGCTAAAATGGTGCGGCAAAACTTTGAGAAATAAATCCATTTCTTATCTTCTCAGCAATACATATTAAAAGCAGTGCGCTTTCCTTGTAGTTGTGAATCCTGTTCCATGCGCCATACGCTTATTGATCGATCTGGTCAAACGCTGGCTTTTCATTCAAAAGAAAATTACTAACTTTGATGCAACACGTTTAATGAAAATGCGATTTCCTTTTAAAGAAGGAGCTGACATTTTTTTATATTCCATTTTATCTACACTATAAGGTCAAACTACTCAATCTGTAGTTGTTATCCTAGAGAGAGAGCGAGAGAGCGAGAGAAACGCTTAGATATTTTCCCGATGCTGGACTACACGCTGGGCTAGAGACAAGCAACGTTGTTAAAATATAAACGATGTATTTCGTTATTACAGGCTCTGGCATTACCTCAGTAATGAAAATGGGTTGGAACAATTGAAGGCACATCTTTTTATAATACATAAACCATTTCTCTCTAATGTTAGGCACTAGAAAGCAATCTGAGTGGCTTTAATCAGGAGATGAAAAGGTCAGGCAGAACGCTGCGCTACACACTTATTCAAAATGTCTGTGCAAACCGTGTGTGTGTACGCTAAAATGGAAGCGCAAAGCAGCAGGAGCATCGGGGAACCCTGTCCATGTTATAGACATGAAATGACACACTTATTTTCCCCCCTCGAATACAAACGTTCCAGTCATGCAAATATGAGATACGTTCACTTTAAAACAGGGGTTTATCACAGTACTTCAGTGCTGGTGAATTCTCTAATCTGATTGGTCTGGAAGACACTCATCCGTTTTATTTAACAGCGGTGCCGCTCCAAATTGTAGGTTTATGTTAATGCGCTCTATCTAATTATATTATGCTAATGTCGCTATAGCTCTCCTTCATAGCGCTTGTGTGGGAGATAACACGATCTGAGGCGATCAATAAAAAGGAGCAAAATTGTATGACAGGAAGTTGTAGCTTGTTCGCACGTGATGACACGTTTGCTGTGCTGTGTGGCGCCACCTGCGGCTGGAGGTCAGGAAGTGATCTACCTATGAAGCACTGTCACAAGGTTTCAAAATGCAATTGGTTTGTGTTCTTATGGTTACTCGAATGGATCAAACACAATCCATGAGGACTTTTATCAAGTACCACGGGTAGACGGGAGTATGGGGTAAGCCATACTGCTGGCAAGAACACTTGGGAGGACCAGAGTCAGATAATGTGTGTGTGTGTGTGTGCGCGCAGAGATGAATATACATCACTTACACTTTAATCGATGATAATTGTTACACTTGACTGACAGCTCAACTGGCCAATCAGAACACTATCATTACATGCAGTAAAGACGTATTCCTTACTTTATATCTATGATGCTGAAATGGGACAGGTTGGATCTCCTACGTTTTAAAGAGACATACCTGTCCAGTCAGGTGACCGAGCATCAGCGCGTCACTTCCTGTCGGCGAGCCCACCAGTGGGAGTGTGGATTTCTTTTTCCTCCCTCGCTTTGATGGTAACGGAATGACGACGGGGGAGCAGGACATGCCGTCCTCTTTCTTATCTGAGAGAAGTATCGGATGAATTAGTTTTATTTTTTTAAATAAAGCTAAAGAACATTATTGCTACAGGTGTGTTTTTTTATATAAATGTGGCTCTTTTTTTCAGATGATATTCTTTGAAGAGAATATGACAGTGTGGTTGGTACCTGTGTGTACTGTTATCATAGTTGTTGGATGCCCAGGGATGAGAGATGGAGCGGAGGATACCGGAGACACCAGAGTGACTAAGCCTGCTGAACAGTCAGAAAAGTAAAGGAGAGAGAGAGAGAGAGAGAGAGAAGGGAGGAGGTGGTTAAAAAAAACTGTTTACATCACCAGTTTATTTGAATTGCAGATTCCAAATGAGCAATCTTTATTTATACGCATGTAAAGTAGAGAGCGCTTTAGTGACAGTGTTACAAGGTCCGGTCAGCATGTGCAGCTTTTTAATCACGTTGCATGCTTTATTAGCCAGTTTTAAATGACGTCAGTGTATGCAAAATGTCACAAGTGTAATATTTTAAATGAATTATAAATGCATTGAATGGAACCAAATTTTAAAGTGATTTCATGTGAAAAATACAAGTAATAAAAGGTTTCATCAAAGCTCGCCCACACTTGAAAAAAAAGAAAAACATTTTCAGGTTCGGCATCCTTGCTTAAATATCTAGCAAATATAAAACACTGTAATTTACTGAGATTAGCTTGCAAGTGTTAGTTTAATGCTAATCCAACCTCAAAACTATCATCTATCAAATAGAGTCAAATTTGCAACATGCACTGTTTTAAAGCATGACACATTATCATTATTATTATAATTTCTATTACTACTGTTAATAGGTTTTCATCATTACCCACATAATCAAACTGAACAGGTGGACAAACGGGTGCACTTTATCCCCCCCCCCCCCCCTCCCCAAATTGAGAATTTGGAAATACTAGAAAGGAAAAGCAGTTTTAAGAGAAGGCGTGGGCACGGTCGTGGAAAATAGAGTGGCCTGTAAACATTTTCTTCGCCATTGCAATTAGCCTAAAAGGCACCAGAGAGACCTTAAGAAGAAAAACTTCTTTGACTGACAGAAAACGCTACAGTGTCAACATGACTCATAACTTCCTGTCAGGCTGGCTCACTGCAGCTTATTAAAATTAACCATGTAAATGTCTCGAGGCAGTCTACAAACATTAATAATATGACAAGCAGTAAAAAAAGAACAAATAAAAAAATGTAACTATTATAACATGTTATAAATATACAATAATAATAATAATAATAATAATTATACACATTTAACCAAATTAAGCTCAGTGCCTTCTAAGTGAGATGTTATTTGGGATAAATCCAATGCAAATCTGCTTTCTACAACTGTTTACGTGCGCGCAGGCACGATTATACAGTATCCAAGTAGAAGTTGTACTTTGCTGGCGGGTCAAAATGTTTGATTAGGCAGATGACTTCAAACAGACAATAAAAAAACAACACAACAATAACAGTTCATGAGGTCATGAAAGAGGAAGTTGCTGAAGTTTTGGCTTATTTTGCAAAAAAAAAAAAAAAAACAAACAAAAAAAAGCTTGAGACCGAGGACTTGTACACTTTTTGTCTAAATTATGTTCATGCAACTACTTCCACATGCGAGATCACAAACAAGCAAATAACTTTGTGTTGTGGTGAAACTGTCCATGTTGTATTCAGGCCAGAACAAAATTTTCCCCACTAAATGCGGTGACCTGAGTCATTCTGGTGCTGATTTTTTATTTAAATTTTTTAATAAAACACTGGCTAGATTTGATTTATTATTGGGTTAAGCATCTACGGTTCAGGTTTAGAATCCTCTCCTACCATGCAGGAAGCATGCATTCATTTCACACCAGTAATTAGGGGTTGAACAAGCAAGGGTGCGGTCCTCAACCCGGATAAAATGGAAGAGTTGTATTATGAGGAAGGGTATCCAGTGTAAAACCTGAGCCAAATCAAAAAAAAAAAAAAAACTTACTATGGTGACCCCTAACGGGAGAGGCAGAAAGAGGAAGATTATCATCAATAATCAGAGGTGTCAAGTAACGAAGTACAAATACTTCGTGACCTTACTTAAGTAGAAATTTTGGGTATCTATACTTTACTGGAGTAATTATTTTTCAGCCGACTTTTTACTTCTACT
>JAOTQY010000045.1:25908001-25925191 GCA_026413445.1 Dolichallabes microphthalmus
ATAGGCTCCAGGCCCCCGCGACCCTGTATATAAGGATAAAGCGGTACAGAAAATGAATGAATGAATGAATAATTGTTTAAACCATTGTTTTTCAACCACTGTGCCGCAGTACACTAGTGTGCCATGAGAGATCGTCAGGTGTGCCGTGGGAAATTATTCTATTTCACCTAATTGGTCTAAAATATAGAAATATGAAAGATAAAAATAGAAATCTGGTCACAGAAATATGAAAGATCAAAAAAGACTGTTTTCATTATGTTTATTTGATTCCTATTCAAGACACTTTGATAAGAATGGCTGTATATTGTTAATATAGGCTACAGAGTTTCTTTTTTTTTTTTTTCAGTTTCGGTTGTTGGTGTGCCTTGTGATTTTTTTTTTCAATTAAAAATGTACCTTGGCTCAAAAAAGTTTGAAAAACACTGGTTTAAACAACACTTTAAAGAGAAGGCCAATGAAGAATATTTCTTTCTAATTGCTACATTACAGTCTTATACTATACTACGTCTATTGTAGGTTGCCTTGCCTAGTAGGGGGTGAAAGGCCAACATTAGAGACTTTATAACCTTTTAAATGGCTGCATGGTGGTTTAATGGTTAACATTGTTGCCTTTCACCTCCAGGGTCCAGGTTTGATTCCCGCCTCGGGTCCGTGTGCATGGAGTTTGCATGTTCTCCCCATGCTCTGTGGGTTTCCTTCAGGTACTCCGGTTTCAATCCAACGCCATGCAGATTAGGCTAACTGAAATTTTAAAATGCCCATAGTGTGTGAATGTTGACCGGAGGTTTTACCACAGTTGTGGAAATAGGAATAAATACAATGGTCACCCTTTGCACTGTCCCTAGTTGGACTACAGAGGTTCCTAGATGGATGGGATGGACGAAAACTTTAAATAGTAACACTGAATCTACAATATCGATATGTGGCCAGTTTTGCTCAGGGTTTGACCCACTGTTACTGATGGGAACGATGATCACGTTGAGTATTCTTTTATCCCTCTCACACTCATCTTCTATACTGCTTTAGGCCTGGAACATATCCTAGGAGACTTAGGGCACGTGGAGGGGTATACCCTGGGTCCTGGGGTATACCCTCCATCATTGGACCCACACACACACATACACACACTATGGGCAATTTGGGAACGGCAATTAGTCTAATGCGCATGTCTTTGAAAGGAAACTGGAGTACCCAGAGGAAACCCAGCAAGCGCGGGGAGAACATGCAAACACCATGCACACAAACTCAAGGTGGGAAACGAACCCCTACCCTGGAGGTGCAAGGCGACAATACTAAGCACTAAGCCACCTTGTATCATTTATAACTCATTGTCAAATTATAACAAATAATTACCAAGTTATGATTTCTGCCTGCACATGTAACATCGCACACACACAGAGGAAAACTGCCTTTCTTCTTACACATAGGAGCGGAACGACACGTGGGATGGAATAGTTGACAGGGAAGAGTGTATTTAATTTCCCTCACCCAGAGAGAGAGAGAGCACTGCCAGTTTCACTCTCCTGACTCCAGGCTATGGATGGATGTGGCATCATTTGGCTTTTGAACATGCTTTTGTGTGTGTGTGTGTGTGTGTGTGTGTGCTATTCAGGAGCCATCATGCTGAAATTTATAATTTGGGCTCCAAAAAAGGGGAAACTTTAGAAACAGACTTTATATGAAATGTACAAGTTGTACAACTACTTGAGTTGTAACTGTCACAGACGAGTACTTGGACCATGACAAACCAAACATGACATTGCCATTATTTGATTAATTGTTCTAGTATTTTATAATCACAATATAACTGCATCTTCAAAATGAAATTTCCTTCACTAGCCACTGTCCACTGGACGTTGGAGGTGGGACTTCATGTTTGTTGAATGGGAGATGTGGTGTCCAAGAAACTGAGGACATGAGGACACAAAATATAGTGAAAACTCTTTCCTACCTTTCTAATCTTGGCCTTATCTTGATTAATAGGTTTGAACTTAACAAACTCTCCATAGATCACACGCATCAGTGTCTGGTCTCTCTTAGACAGTCATTATGCTTAGGGCAGAACAATGTGGAGGCGTCATGTGGAAAATGGTGCTTTTGTTCTGACATTCGACAGCTGAGATAACATTCCTTAAATTCGGATTGAGTTGTGTGTGTGTGGTTTTTTTTATGTTTAGCTGAAAACACTGGCTTCCTGTGACCCATACTTCTAGGTGGTCATGGATAGAATGTTCATAAGGCAGACTTCCTGGATCAATAGAATCACACAAACAAACTGGACACTGGACCTCCTCCTGGACAGCGAGAATACCATTTTTTGTGCTGTGTTTTATTTGCTATAAAAAGGCTTGTTCTGAGATAAAATAAAGTGCAAATGTCCAAGAAACAATAAAAAAGGAATGGTATATAATATATCTAGGCAGGTATACATTGTTCAGGGAGAACTTTATGACCACTCGGCTAATATTGACTTGGTTCCCCTCTTTTAGCCACCAAAAGACATCAGAAGATGTTCTGACATCTTTCTACTGGACCCAGCATTAGCCTTTTCCTCAATTTGATCTACAGCAGCTTTTCTACTGGATCAGACCACACGGGCCAGCCTTCACTCCCATCGGTGAGTTGTGACTGCCCATGACCCTGTCGCCAGTTCACTGGTTCGCCTTCCGTGCAGCTTTTGTGGGATGTCTCCGGACTACAGTTGTCAGGACCAACAAAAAGTGAACTGGCCACAGGGCCATGGGCGGACAAGGCTCACTGATGCACATGGGGCGGACAGGCTGACCCGTGTAGTCCCATTAAAAATATAAGTGCTAGTGTACTGTAGATCAAATTGATGAAAAGGTTCATGCTGGTTGTGATAGAAAGGTGTCAGAACACACAGTGTATCACTGTCATGGTGGCAAAAGTGGGGACCTAGTCGATATTAGACAGGTGATCATAATGTTTCCCAGTTTTTCAGAGGTAGCCTGCAATGTCGATTAACTTCCACGGCATAGAATAGAGGATAAAGTGGATAGATAATAAATGGATGGATGGAAGGGATAAAAGAAAACAGTACTTTATTGGAATCCGAACTACTTTCATGTGTAACTCAGTAATAATTACTGAGCACCATAATGGATTTTTATTTCTGAATGCATTTTGTGCAAGTAATAGTCCTTAGTTTAGAATGTAACTGAGCATTAGACATGCTGCAACAGAATTACAATAGGAAAAAAAAAACGCTTCTTTATATGTATTACTGTGTTCAGCATCTTTCCTCTGAACTAAATGAATTGAACTATTCTGGATTTGACATGATTATCAGTGATGATTATCAAAAGAGCACCAGCTTACGCTATAGCTATCGTCTTCATAGAGTCTTATCAGTTCTTCATTGTTTACAAGGTGTACCATGTGCCAATCAAGCAATGTATTATGCATCTGTTATGTTGTTGTGGCACAGACTGAATGGTGAGGTCATATGCAACCAGGGCAAATCCAAAGATCACATGGGAAAACACTTTACAGACACTGCTCATTTGATTGATGCATTTATCCGAAGCATTTTACACTTGGATGATCTTTGCTCCAGGGCCCAACTGTAGCAATGACCTCAGTACATTCTTGTCAATCAAAGCTTAAGCCACTGAGCCACCTCAGGAGGAGCACTGTTGCTGGTTTATATATTGTATGCAAGTTGGTGTATCAGAACATAACTATTCATGAAGTTGATGAAGAGTCTTCTGTTTATTCATCATCAAGGGAAACTGTCATCGTGAAACTGTTCCCAAAAAGTTGGGAGCATGAAATTGTCCAAAATGACTTGGTACAGTGAAGCATTACGAATTCCTTTTACTGGAAGTATGAAGACGAGCCCAACTCGAGAAAAACAATCCCACACCAGTTCTACATGACTGTGCACCAGTGCACAAAGCAAGGTCCATACAAACATGGATGGGTGGGTTTGGTGAGGAAGAACTTAACTGGCCTGCACAGAATCCTGACCTCAACCCCATAGAAAACCCTTTGGGATGAATTCGAGCGGAGACTGCGAGACAGGCCTTCTTGTCCAACATCAGAGTCTGACCTCAGAAATGCGCTTCTGGAAGAATGGTCCAAAAAATCCCATAAACACACTCCTAAACCTTGGGCGAAGCCTTCCCAGAAGACTTGAAGCTGTTATAGCTGTTATATGGTGGGCCAACATCATATTAAACCCCATGGATTAAGAATTGGATGTTACTCAAGTTCACCTTCATGTAGACCTTAAGTCCGAATGGGAATCTTAGTTGTAATTTACATTACGATACAGTTCTGAATGTGTCAAAAGAGTGTAACAACTGTGATATATAATAAATAACGGCAGTGATACACAATCAAACATAATCCCACATGAACCCTGATTATCAATTATATACCAGTAAACTGGTGACAGAATCATGGGCACCCAGCTGGCAAAGACTGCTGACCCAACCCACAAAATCCCCAGATCCCAATCTCCTCAAGCACCAACGGGACAAGTCTGATCCACTGAGGCCCCATACCACAGCCACAGCTTCCTGGTGCCAGACACCACAGTAAAGCACATAGGGGCCAGAGGGGAACCTTGACAAAATTGGCCATGATGTTTTGCATTGTAATGTTGTGGCTGATGTTTTCTATACTGCTTTCTATAATGGTAGTAAAGAATTGCACCAGTTTAACCTGGAGTACAACCATTCTTGCTGATTCATAATGTATGCGTTTCACATTTAGAATGTGATCAACTGGGTGTTTTTTTTTTTTTTTAGCTTCTGATTAAATACCCAGGTGGCATGGTGGCACAGAGGGTAGCACCATACTGGGAGTTGCATGGCTATGAGTTGACCAGAAAAAATAAAAATGTCACTGTTTCTGAATTTGAGAGCACACAGCATGGCACAGAAGCTCCTTATGGCTTAATCACAGATGGAGGACGCAGCAGAGCAGAACATTTTTGTCCACCTTTACTGTCATAGTGTCCTTTGTAGGTCAGCCTCTTTGAGCTGGCAAGCGCTGCTGATTTAACTCTAACCTAGCTGAGTGGGTTGGTGTCTAAACTGGCCGAGTGGGTAGTGAAAGCTCTATGAGAGCTGTTCTATACAGCAACACTGGCATGCTTGTGTTTGTTTGAAACATAAGTTTGTTTTCATAAAATCCACCATGCTTTTCGAGCAGTCTGCTAAATTGCATGCCTCCATAGACTCAAGTTATTTTTGCCATCTGGACAGCATACTCTCTGATATGGAGGTCATACTAGCGTGTAGATGACCCATGAACTGCTGACAGAGGGAAACTCATTTGGTCTGAGAAATTGTACGAGCACACACAGCTGCCTGGCTAGTGCTGATGGCATTGAGTTATGGCAAGTTATGCACATTTTTAATGATGGACAGCACGGCGCAAAAGTCTTGAGTCACCCTTATTCATCTGCTATATCATTATCTATATCATCCTTCTTTATCCTGCATTCAGGGTCACAGGGATCTGGAGCCTATCCCAGGAGGCTTAGGCCACGGTACACCCTGAACAGGGTGCCAATCCATCGCAGGACGCACACACACATACAAACACTACGGACAATTTTGGGAACGCCAATTTGCCTAACATGCATATCTTTGGACTGTGGGAGGAAACCGGAGTACCCGGAGGAAACCCACCAAGCACGGGAAGAACATGCAAACTCCATGCACACAGAGACGGGAATCGACCCCGGACCCTGGAGGTGCAAGGCGACAGTGCTAACCACTACACCACCGTGCCGCCTGGAAAACTTTTTTATTTTTAAAATAGTCTTGAGGGATAATTCTTCAGGCTCCTCTCATTTCAGTCCAGTCCCTATACCTGAGCAGGTTCAGAGGAATGTATTTTGTTTGTTAAGCCACATAGTGACCTATGAATCATTCAAGCATAAAAACTATTTAATTTAAGATACGAGCCAGTGAGAAACAGGCCAGTGATTAGTATACTGGTGATGCTGAATGCTGAGTGATTGGAGCAGACGAGAGGGGAAATGAGGTTGCTGCTGAGGTTGTTCTTCAAATTCATAAATTTTCTACGCCAATTTTGCATGAGGTGGAGTACACCCTAGACACACGAGCGCACACACACTCAACACATTATAGACACTCGTGTAATGCCCATTAGCCTAAACTGCTTTGGACTGTGGGAGGGAGAAACCAGAGTACCCAGGGGAACCCACTAACCACATTGAGAACATATAACCCTCAGCCCTGGAGGTGCATGACCACAGTGCTAACCATTACACCACCATGTCACCAGATTATTACATAATCAAACAATTTGTAAACAGTCATTTTAGGCACTGGACTGTCACAGTAAAAAAATTCTTCCCATTTTAATTTAATCTACATAATTTAGTTCAATTTAACATGAAGGAATGAGGGGTGTCTCAAGAATTTAGAAAAGTACAGGATATGTATTATTTAATACTCACTCAATGAAATATGCAATATATGTACTGAAATATAGAAAAGGTCTGCAGTTCCTTCTTTTTGTATCAGTACACTTTGATAGCTTTTCATGTTTCGTTCATGGCAGACACTGGTTAGGGTAACGCTAAAAGAAAAATAACTTAATATATAAAAAAAACAAAAAAAACAAACAAGTTCATTTTTATCCCTACGGATTTATGTTATTGCGTCTTTCTTATCCTTTAACAGATAAAGATGGATGATGAAATGGAAATAACAGGTTATTGTACATATAACCTCGAAATCTCTGAAACTGTACTGGAGGGGTGAACACTATTCTTCATAAAGATATTTCCTCAAGTGGTGTTTTAATAATGGTGCTGGTAAGCACTGTTAAACTCCATCATCTGTCCAAAATCGATAACAAGTTTTCAACTGGGTTTAGATCCGAGATCGCGTGTTCGAATCCCGGGTGATGCTCACAGCCGGAGATCTAGAGAGAAAACAAAGGCTCTCGCATCATGCAATTTTTTCTATTTAATTTGGCATCTGACTAAATGTTGTGGATCTGTGACCTACGATATTTTCCCATATAACCTAAGAAACTTGCATTCAAGCCTAAAGGATGTGCATATTATCAATCTTAATCTAGATCAGGTTAAGAAACATGAACTTCTCTTCTATTCACTTACCTGTCAAATTAATTCACTTACCTGTCAAATTAATTCATTCAAGGTCTATTATACAATTTATGTGAAAGAAAATGATGCTTGTGCATTCACGGGCACTGCTCATGATCTCACAAATCTCTTAATATTCTGTGCTGCTTTTTATGATCACCATTGTATATCGTTTCTCTAGGCTAGTACAGTTCAATTCAGATGTGCATTAGCAGTTATCACTGTAGAATTAAATGTTTAATGACTTTCTAATGCTACAGTATAGTATTTTTTTGTTTATTATAATATTATATTTTATGTCATAATATCTAAAACAAATGGGAGGCTGTTTATGAACAAAAATGTTTTTTATTTTTTTAGAATTACAGTTTGGTCTGTCTTTACAAACATGACAGATATGGAATTTACAGACAATGCAAAATATGTCAGTTTATAAAAACTGAGAAGCAAAGAAAACACAACCATAAAAGTTTAACTAATTCATAAGCCTAAAGACATCAAGAGGAGAGAGAAAACCTTGGAGAAAAGACTCGTTCATAAAAAATATTAAATGCTCGAAATAATTACATTATGTATGCATAATTTAGTGTGGCCTTTTTTTTATTTAAGGCAGAGATTGATGAAAGAAGGAAGGAATTAAGGGCAATCTTGCAGTGACAGCGAGCACCTGACGTTTTCGGTATCCTATTTCGTTCACAATCGGTTCACTCAGTATTCTTTAACGAGAAAATGAAGCTTCCTAAAAACAACACACTGAGAAACTGGGTGTCTAAATACAAATACAGTAATCTGTAAATGTGTGTATGTGTGTGTGTGTGTGTGTGTGTGTGTGTTAGAGCAGTCGTCCTCTGCACTCGGTGGAACCACAGCAGCAGAGAAGCTCTTTTCCTTCCACGCTGCCAACCTCATAGTTATAATCCCACGTCAGCTCTGTTCCTGCACGGATCCTCCTGAAGACACAAAGTGTAGAAGTCGTTAGCGCAGACAGTATACAAACATCCATCTATTGTTCTCTCTGCTGATCCGTTTTCTATGCTCTTCTAAAGGAAAGAAAATATATATGGAAGGAAGGCTGCCCAAGGAACATGCTACTTCTAAAAATAAAATGGACAGCACACATCTAAGCTTCCTAATAAAGATCCTTTGAAGATCTGGTCAAATTCAAATGAATGTCAGGGGAGGAGTTGTGGACCGAGGACAAGTGTGACGATGACAGATAACGAATAGCGCAGATGCAAGACAATGGACAGTGATCAAAACGCGTCACCCGTACTATGAAGGCTTTCACTACTTTTCTTTGTCCTATTTTAAAGCACACAGTGATTTTACGTTTTCACATTACATTAATAAAATGTGAATGAGAATTGTCAGGTCACTTTCCTATCCGATTGGTTTATACTGAGGAAAGAACCTCTGAATATGAAGCAAATATCAAATATGAAGCAAAACATCAATCCAACTGTAACGCAGTGATCAGATCTCTATAGTTACCATCAGCTCCAAGATAGCAAGTTAGCTTAAAGATCAGAAAAACACATCTGGATGTGGAAATCCACACTGTAGCTTTAACAATATTAAACATCAATTGTACAAGCCCGTTCTCCACAACACTCCACTTAGTTCTTATACATGGACTATAGAATATAGTAATCATCTTCTGCACCGCGTGTTACTGAGGAAAAGAAGTTCAGTCGTGCAGATAATCAGAGCGTCATCATCGCAAAACAACTTCCCTCTAAACAGACATTCAGCTTTAGTCTACCACAACAAAACTAAGTGACATCTTGTGGAGTTATTTGGTATTACAGTGTAGTCACATTACTAACTTCAAGTTACAGTATTAGATTAAAAAAAAAAAAAAAAAGTATGATGTATATAATTTTTTTAATTGTATATATGTATATAAATATACTGCGATACAAACTTCTCCCAAAAGAAATACTGCAGATAATTTGTTTCAACCACCCAAAAATATTACCAATATTACACTAGAATCATATTTTGGCTTTTAAAAACAACCTAAACGTTTAGAAAAGACATGTAAGGGAAGTAAAATATAAAATAAATAGACATTAAACCTCACTTAAGCTCAATTTATGATTCCACTTGGCACTTGAAGATTTCTTTCCTAATTTTCACTGAAAGTGGCTTCGTTTTCTTCTTGCTACCATCCGTGCTAACTTTCTTGGCAATCATGGTCTTATATCTTTACTAAATCTTGCACAAAATGCAAAAAAACAACAACAACAAAAGCTTAAAAATTCAGGACTTTACTTTGCTTGGCTTTCCACGGCTACAAACTAATTTTGAAAAGCTCCTGGACGTAGGCGGCATTCCGTTCAGTAGTTTGGCCAAAAAAAATAAAAAATGCTTCGTGTGCCGAGGCAGATTTCTAGCAAAATTGAAATTTCTGTAGTGAAAATTTATAAGATCATATGCCAAGGTTCCACTGTATTAGAAAACGAAATAGTTACCGCACATCTACTGTATGCTTCTTATTGATGGCTCTGTTAAGGTTTGGTCAAATTTCCATTCATGGCTCAGGAGACGTTGCTGATAGCAGATTTGTTCCTCTCTCTTTGGTTTAGGTTGAAATAATAATTTTTTAAAAACAAACAAACAAAAAAAATGAAATTGAACATCTACGCTTCCTAATAAAAAGTTCAGAGAAGGTTTGGTCACAATTGCAATATGTGCGAAAATAATGGCATAAACTCAGCCCTATTATGAATGAAATATAACCTACTTGCTGGCGAAGAAGGCCACCCATGGGAATCGCAAGTCGTGAGTATCCACAAACACATTCTGGACGAACAGGTTAGGACTGCAGCTATGCTGTAAGGTAAGAATAAGATGGGTTAAGGAAAATGAGGTAGGAAAAAAAAACGTTTAATAAATTCCTCGCTAATTAACGTGCATGAATCTTTTACACTATGCAGTCATGCTCAGTTTAAGACAGTGTAGAATTAGATTATAAACAAAAACAATAATGTTTTTATTTGCCCTCAGATCAAAGGGTCAAGCACTGACATTGAGGTAACGTCCAAGGTTGCCTTCCAGTTTGGCATCGATGATGTAACATGACTCCTCTCCGTCAAAGAACTGCCGAGTGCTTCTGGAATTGCTGTCTCCGGTACCACCCCCGTGGCCCTGATTGGCTGCTGAGCCCCCTCCTCCACCACCTCCTGTTTTCACCATCATGCCATGTGAGGACTTTAAAGCGATGCCTCGTGTTGATTTCACTGCCACCTGCCTCTTCACCACCGCTATGCGAGAGAGAATGGGGAGAGACAGAAGTGTCAATCAACAGTAGCAGAGACGGAAAATGCCATTACTTATGCAGAAAGTTGTAAGCTCTGTTTTCTGCAAAATCTTAAAATGAAGATGCAAATCTAGATGGTGTTCTCAGATTGTGAAGAACAGAAGATACAATCTCGATGAGATGATTTTTAGGCACCACGATTAAAGTACAGATGTCTTGATTCATGGTGGACGTTTTCTTTCCTGTTTATAATTTAACAACACAGCCGGAACTCATGAATGCATTAAGAAACAAATGCTTAGTGCAAATGGAAGCAATATGGAGATGGTTCTGATAAGAAAATGCGTGTCTAATAAAGATTTACTTTATATCAAATACACACATCTATTTGGAGTTTTTCAGCGGCAGGTTTGAGGAAAATGTCACCAGATAGCCGCAATACAGTTTTTTTTTGCAAAACAGCTTAAGGGTGATTTTATTGGGTTCGTGTGACTTTGAACATTTAACTAAGTCTCGAAATAAGACAGAAAGGTCATGGTCTTTACTTTTACCCAAATGCTGCCGTTAATCTGGATTTAACTTAACTCGACTCCAAAGCTATTTTACCTTCAGAGCTATGTCCATTTGCTTTAAGGCTCAACACTTTTAACAATATTAAATAATATTAGAAAAAAGAACAAACTGTTTATGTTGTCCCTTGATTTTGCACACTTTTGATTAGCCTTTTTTTTTTTTTTTCCCACCCTTACACCCCTATCTCACCTACGCCGTCCGTTTCAGTGAGGTTTTGCGCAGTGGCTCGGTCATCACGAGTTTTGCCATAGTTTCTAATCTATCTGCACGAAAAAAATTCAACATGCTGTGGTGGAGCCTCGCAGTACATTGGGTGTGCAGTCGGGATGCCTGGTGGCTCCTGACACTGTGTCTCACTGCGAGACAAACCGATTGGGTGAGATAGGAGTGTTACCCTGAGTCTTCTTTGCGCGCTCTTTGTTGTCATCGGAGCCAGAGCTGATAGTTTGCACGTCGTCGCTGTCGGAGAGCGTCATCACTTCCTGCAAGAGTGTTGAAAACAAGAGAATATATGAGCGAAATGAAAAGAGGGAAGAAGGAGTGAAAAGAAAGCATCATATGTGATCGACATCCTCTCACCTTCTTCTCTATCTTTATCCCTCCTTCTATTTTGATATTCGGTGCTCCAGTGGAAGAGGACTGGCTGGTTAGCCATGAGGCCACTTTACTCTTTCCACATTCCTCTGGCACAGGAGGTGGCTTCCTGTCCTCTGCTCCTCCAGCTGACATGCTCAGTCCATCCTTACTGTCCTGACTCTCTGGAAAGAGAAGCACAGGGGAAGAAATTCAGAATTAAAATGTCAAAAATACACATAATAGTTTGACTGCATTATAAAATATCAATTTTGGCAGGTCTGGAAATTTTCTTCCCTCCAAAAGAAGCAAGAGGTATTAGAAACTAATAAAAAATAATTTGTGCATGGCTTCTTAGGGTCACAAAGGTTGTGAAAAGCACAAAGTTATTTTTAAATTGTTTTGGCTATACAAGTATCAATTTGTAATTATTTTGCAAAACGCTATAACGCCATCTCCCACAGGCAATACATAAATCATATATAAATCAGAATGCAACTATATTTGTGGCCATGTAAGTTTTAATATAGTTTCATATATATGGAGGGAGAGAGAGAGAGAGAGAGAGAGAGAGATGCTATCCATAGTGTGACGGAGAAAGCAGAGCTTGAAATGAAATGAAATACAGATTGGCACAGAGTGGGAGGAAAGACCTACTGCAACAAATGAAAGAGAAGATAAATTTGAAGTCATTTTATAACTGCGATGAAAGTGCCTGCATAAACCTCTTTAATTATACCCCCACATCACTTCCTTGTCAGTCTGTAATTGAACTCTTCATGACTAAAACTCCATCAATCTCTCTATAGCACTTCATTATCCCTCATGGGGAGTTAATGGATGTTGCTTGATAACTTGGGCTATAAACTAATCTGCTAAAAGGCCAATTAGAAAAGTGACGTGTCAAGGTCCTCAGTCAGACTAAGAACAGATGTCCAGTCAGAAGAACACACGAGGGCACTGCAGCGAGAATGCAGTTTGTGGCCAGATGTTTTATTTTATTGTATTATGCACCAGTCAGCCATTAAACACAGCATGTGCGTAATACTGCCACCAAAACAACTCTGCCCTATTAAGGCTCAGATTTCAGAAGACCTTTGAGGGTGTAAGACGTTAGCAACCGTCAACAAGTTGCAAGGTAGAGCCTCCATGGGTTCAAGTCTTTACCTTGAAGTCTTTGTCAGATTCCTCAACTCATTCCTGAACAATGTTTACAGTTTGGCAGTGTGATTTACTGCACTGAAAGAAGTCATTGTCATTAGGTAACAATTACTACAGGTAGTCCCAAACTTACGAACATTTGAGGTATGAATCTCCAACGGACTGTGGTTCTACCTCAGATTTTATCGCGAAAGTATCTCACGTGTATTGTACAAAAAAAATAGACAATGTATTGCAAAAGATACCAATATTTTCAGTGTGTATGTGAATGTATATGTCTAAAGTTCGGTAAATTGTATGTGTGTGGGCGAGGAGGAGAAATGAGACGGCCTCTGCGGTTTCAATGAATCAGTCAGGAAGCACCATGATAGAAAATAGCAATCCTGTAAAGCTGTCCTAATGGTGAATAACCAAAATTTCAGAAAACAGAGTTCAAAGTAGAGACCTGCACTCCTGCGGGAGTACCGTGGGACCCAGCGCACGGAGTGCGGCGCGGGACAAGATTTCATGGCTGAATGCGGGTGCGGGCGGGAAGGTCCTCATGTATGTGCGGGATGCGGGAGAATAAAATTAATCGCGGGACTCCCGCAAAATGGAGTATATATCTTAAAATATATTTATTGAAAACAAATATTATATTATTTATCTACTCAGTGGCGGTTCTACACTGAATTGCTCCCCGGACGAGACTGCCCCTCCCCAACATGAAAGCAACACCCAACTCACCCCCCCAACCCCCCGTTAGCGCCGGTCCCCTAAAAAAATTTAATAAAACTAATTATATGTTTACCTGCGGGATTTTTGCGGGCGGGAGCGGGACAAAACTTGAATACTGCGGGCGGGAGCGGGAGAAAATAATATATATTTTTGTGGGAGCGGGACAGAATCTTGCGGGAGCGGGACTGAAAAAAACGTTCCGCGCAGGTCTCTAGTTCAAAGTCCAATACAGTGGGAAACAGCTCTGAGACAGTGTGAGTGTGGGGAAAGGGGACAGATTTATACTAGCGAATCGGTATGCTTTACATTATATACTTGTATCAATGGCGTGTAAGACTCACTTTGTCAGACTTAAGAACAAATCAAATATATGAACGTGTTCCCAGAACAGAACTTGTTCGTAAGTCGGGGTCTAAATGTTCTTAACAATACTTAGGTAGACTGTGCATGTCAACATAACATCCATATGAACGTCAGGACCTATGTCACACTGCCTCAGTTTCCTTGTGTTCTTCCCATAATGCATGCTAGTGCCATCCCTTCCCCTGCACAGGCCATCACTTACATTTAGTCACTTGGCAGACGCTCTTATCCAGAGCGACTTACATTTTTATCTCATTATACACCTGAGCAGTTGAGAGTTAAGGGCCTTGCTCAAGGGCCCAACAGGGACAACTTGGTGGTCGTGGCATTTGAACCTGGGACCTTCTGAACCGTAGTCCAATGCCTCAACCACTGAGCTACCCCTGGATCTTACACACATCCAGCTACAGGGCACTATATGTTCTTGCACTTTCCTATCATAGCCAGCATCACCGTTTTCAGCAATTTATAGCTCTTCTGTGGGATCGGACCAGACAGGCAGGCCTTCACTCCCTATGTGATTCAATAAGCCTCAGGCAGCCACTACCCTGTCGCCAGGAGGCAGTGACTACATCATGCTGCAATCACCCAATAAGACCTGCCATTTTGGAGATGCACTGACCCAGTTGTCCAGCCATCACCATGCAGTGCTTGTCAAAGTCGCACAGATCCTCACCGTGTGCTCATTTTTTTTACATTGCATTGAGTACTGACTGTTCGCTTGCTACCTAATGTATCCGGCCCTTCAACAGGTGCCACCGTAATGAGAAAATTAATGCTATTCATTTAATCTGTCAGTGGTTTTATGTTATAGCTGATTAGTGTATACTGTAATGACTTTTATTATTATGACATAAATGGTAAAAGAAATCCCAAGGATTATCCTTGGCTGCAAAACTAAATCATCACCATGAACAGTATTTTATCTGCGTGCCAATGTAAAACTCGGGGTGTTAAATTTCTCTTTCAAAACTGGCAAAAAATGGCATCCATCTCTCCAATTATGTTGGAGGTTTAATACAGTATAACTCAGTAACGATGCCAAAGGGAAGACCATATTTTTATAGCTTGAGTATGTATGTGTGTGTCATTTGCCATTAAATACTGCTACCCTTAAAAATAAGAGAAGATTCCTTAAAAGCAATGTAAAAGATTTTTTGTAGCCATACATCTCGTTTAATGATACCTCTGTGTCTCCTTGACAAGCTGGACTACTGAATGCTGAAAGGTCAGTCCTGATCGAATGGGAATTGGATTTGTTTCGGTTTGCTTTCTTTCGACCATTAACATGAAATGACTTGGGGTCAATATGAAACGAGTTTAACAAAAGATTTGGAACAATATATGAATGTAACTGAAATAAACAAGCTATAAAAACTTAGCAAAGTGATCCATATATAATGTTGCAGGAACTTATGACCATCCTTAGATTTCAAGGCCATCAGTTGAGGTTTACATTAGTGAGTCTGCTTATTCAGTTTCCCCCTTTTCCATTCAGAAGCTCTTATAGACTACGAATGTTCTTCCAGACTAACTGGATTTTCATAAATTCTAGAGCTGTAAATTATCTCTCAACTGTTGATACAATTAAATTCTAGCTTTGGTCATTGTGATATTTGACTTGATTCAATAGCACAAAAATTTGCTGTCTGATTTGTCTCAACCAGCTATATTTCTTATAGGTTTTAAAATGTAAAATCTAAAACCTTATAAGCATGCCTCATACAATGCTGTGCAACTTGTGATGTTGATTTTTTCTTTGTGTGAGACATGACATTTAAACAATTTAGTTTTTAGTTAAAAAAAAGAAAATGTAGTCAAACTTCTGCTCCACACTCCAGTCCAGTAGGTGGTGGTAGTGCACCAATTGAACCTTAAACTCAATTTTGGTTCAAATGTTACTTTACAAATATAGTAATTTGTATTCAGCTCAATAAAAGATGCCTATTGTATGACAATATTATATAAAAATATAAATAGTATAGTCTTTTTTTTAAGCAATATTCTGACAGTTACTAGAACAACTAGGCCAAGAGTGTGCAGTAGGTAAAACTGACCAAATTAATTTGAACAAAAATTGGCTGATAAATACCATATCTTCCTGATCCTTCAGCAACATTGAGAAAGTTTTAATCCTAAACGTCGTTAAATTTGGTATGGTTGTTGGTGCCAGAGAATTTCCAAAAACTGCTGATCTACTGGTATTTCGCATACAACCACAACTAAGGTTTACAGAGAATGATCTGAAAAAGAGACAACACCCAGTGAGTGGCAGTTCTCTGGGAGAAAATGCCTTGTTAATGCCAGAGGTCAGATGAGAATGCCCAGATGGGTTGGAGCTGATAGAAAAGCAACAGTATCTCAAATAACACCTTGTTACGCCTGAGTTATGCCAAAATGCATCTCTGAACACACTCTAAACTCCATAGGACAACTGAGGCTACAGTTCACATGGGCTCAAAATTGCACAACAGAAGATTGGAAAAACTTTACCATCCGAATGTTGCAACAGAAATCAAGACTCAAAAGACCAGGCAGTGTCGGAATTTGGCGTAAACAACGAGGGAAAAAATAAATAAAAAAATCAATCCTGCTTTGTATCAACAGTTCAGGCTGGTGGAGGTGACGGGGATATTTTCTCGTCACATTTATTTGCCCCTTAGTACCAACTGAGCCTAGTTTAAATGCTACAACCTACCTGAGTATTGTTGCTCACAATGTCCATCTACACGTATGAACACAAAATAACGCACCTTATCACAAAGCTAAAATTATCTCAAACTTGACTAATGAACGTTCACTACACTCACATGGCCTTCACAGACACCAGATCTCAAGCCAATTGAGCACGTTTAAGATGTGATGGAACGGGAGATTCGCATCATGTACGTACAGCCGACAAATCTGCAGGAAATTTGTGATGCCATCATGTCAATGTGGACTAAAATCTCTAAGAAATGTTTCCAGTTCCTTGTTGAATCTATGCCTCAAAGAATTAAAGGCAAATGGTCCAATCCAGTACAGTGGAACCTTGGATTACGAGCATAATTCGTCCAGGAAGCGGGCTCATATTCCAAAACACCCGTAAACCAAATCGAAGAATTCCCATAAGAAATGATGGAAACTCAAATTATTCGTTCCACAGCCCAAAAAAATAAATACATAAAAATAATTAACACAAAATATTAAGTAAAAATGTGTGTGTGTGTGTGTGTGTGTGTGTGTGTGTGAATCTAATGCAAGCTCCACTCTCCCCCTTCTCGACTTACACAGTTACCGTCCCTCCACTCTTTTCACACACGCGCACACAACGGAAACACTGTTTTATCTGAAAAATAAACATGAAATCTCTAATGACACTCGATTGAGCGACACACTAACAGAATCACTGCTGTAAAGTAAAAATAAAACAAATTAACCTGCA
>JAOTQY010000045.1:26058372-26069474 GCA_026413445.1 Dolichallabes microphthalmus
TCGGCAATCGGCAGATCATGATCTTGGTGATCGGTAATCGGTGATCTGCCCCAAAAATGCTGATCGGAGCATCTCTAGTACTATTATACGAGGGATGTTCAAGTCAAACTGAGCACTGTGATGAAGGCATGAAACCGATTAACATTTACAGAAGACTTCAAGCACAGTACAGTGATGAGACTCTTTGCTGCAGTAAAACATCTGAATGCTGCAAACGTTTTAAAGGCTGAATGTCCATCCGATGTCCTGTAAGTCCTAACCTCGCTCCAGGCAATTTATACACGTTTGGTCCATTAAAGGATTTAGCATTTCAGGCATGAAGCCGACAGTTCGATCATGGCTCCAGCTTTCCACATTGATGGTGTCCAAGCACTGGTGAAACGCTGTCCATTGGTGTAGCAGGGGATTATATAGAGAAGTAAAGGGAGTTTTTACTCTCATAGCTGTGTTCTGGAATTCTGCACATCAAAAGTCCCGGTTTGACTAAACGTCCTTATATATAATAATAAAATTAAATAAAAATAATAATCTTTAGGTAAATACTTTGAAGTATTTTTAAATCCAGACATGTGCATGTATTTAGTTGAGAGAAAACTCTGGCCCTTAGTGAGGAACATAAAAATCTGTAAACACTAATAGAGGATCAGAAGGAGGAGGAGGAAAAAGCCAGACAGATGGAGAAAAAGGCTAAGGGAGTGGGGGGGAGGTGATTATGTAATTTTGGCTACGTGAAACAATAAGACTGTGGGCTTCAGAGGGAGTGTTGCATAAAAGACCCCATGTCCTGGATTACAGCCAGGCAGACCTGGTAGTGTTTTCATTTTCATTTTTACTGCAGTTTGAGCATTTCCAGGAAAGACAGAGAACTGAAGAGTGCTTAAAATTCTAGCTAGTTTAGGAAGAACGGCAGAAGGAGGACTTGCCAACTTTCGCAAGAAGTTACGCAGAATTTCCCATTTTACCCGAAGTACACAGTAAAAACCCCCGCTGTTGATTTAAGAACTTCAGTCTTCATTAGAGTCCAACTGGACTGGACCTAATGCAACACCTAATTTAAGATTAGCATTTTGCTGTGTAGTCATGACTACATAAATCAGGCAGTATAAACTCTAAATCCATGCTAGAAGATTGGAGAATATTAATAAATCCTGCATTCATACTAGAACTCGTACTAGAATGTACATTCACTCATTCATTTTACTTCCATTAACAATGTACAATGTTCTTACAATCTAAATTAAGGAATTCTTTTTCTCCAGTGTTGTTACAAGCTCATGAGTCTGTGGTTGTAAGTGTGTAGGCTGGCGGTCTCAGTGTCTTACCTTTCCTACGATATGCTGGTGCTGGATTTGGTCGTGCAGGGTCAGTCGGAGTCTCTGACGACCGTCCTGAAGGACGAGAAGAGACAAAGTGTGAGTGGGGAAAGCCCCAACAAAAGGACTGTTAGAAATAAGGGAAGAGACTAGAGAAGAAATAGAGTGAAAATGTGGGGAGGAGAAACTGAGTAATAGTCCCATGAGTGAGTGTGTGCGTGTGAGTGTGAGAGAGAGAGAGAGGCTAGTGGTCTATAAATGTCATGCAAGAATGCCAGTGCTTACTTATTGGCAGTGGAAAGAGAGAAAATGAAATACATCTTTCTGTCAGATACAGAGCGTTCTGTTTGACTTCTGGACTCAGCTACTGGAAAATGCCAGAACTCCCGCGGCATGCCTTCGCTCTCGTTTTGACTGTGCATTTGAATTGCGGTGCAGACTCCAAACAGGGCAATGCGCTCTACAGGGATGTGGAATATCCCCATGACGACAGGGTCACAGTGAAATAACAAATACAGGAAGAGGGAACACAGAGGCCACACGAATACACTCTGCACATTCCACAGCATTAAACGATCATAAACTGTGCATAATCAAACCATACACACAGTGTATTATTGCATTAACTTAAAGACATTTCAACAGCGATCCAGGACTGATGTCCAAATTATAAAACAATACAATGATGCGATCTAACGTTCATCAGGAACATTAACGCCTATCAACTAAACACAGCTGCAAATACTACGGTTATGGAATCATATATCTATGAATAAACAAACACACAAGGGCTGAGTTGGCTGGTTGTTGAAGGAGGAATGGACTACAGAAACCAAAATACTGTGGTGACAAATAGGGGATTCCACCGGAACATGTACAAGACAGGAAAAAATTATCACACCCTTGCACACATAAACACACACACACACACACACACAAACAGAGGTCCTATAAGGTAAAAGATATAGAAATATTTTGCAATAGAAACAGTTTCTCTGTGTACAATTTCAGAAATACCACGTGTATCCTCTAATGGTTACACCAGTGTGTGTGTGTGTGTGTGTGGGGTCTAACAGGTCTTCCAGTGATGCTCCATCATTATGTCTAGATTCATAAATGCTCACTTCTCTTTTATTGGGCTCTTGTGTGACTCTTTTACACACTCTCTGCATCAGTGCATTTTGTTCCTGCGTCACACTCAAACAAGCTTATCAGTGATTGATGTGCCACTGGGCTCGATGTCTTGCTTGGTAAACACAGATTTGAGAAAGGAAAATTCTCTCTAACAAGGTACTTTATATGGACACACAAATAATATTCAATTCAATTCAATTTTATTTATATAGCGCTTTTAACAATGGTCAAGAAAATTTAGGATAATAATCCTGTTCTGACACCAAACACAGGGACGCTACGAAAACCACACTTTAAATACGCAGTATAGTAGTATATACAAGTCGCATTAAAACATCTCTGTTTTAAACGGGATTGCTGTTGAAATAAGCCCTGCTTCATCATCTTACTAATACCCTTAACACCCTAGCAAATCTTTAAGATAACATGAAACCATAATCTCTACCCACCCAGTCAAAACAACAAGATTATTTCCATCCTCGACCAAGTCAAAACAAGGGCATAACTGTGCCATAAATCATGGGCAACGCCTTTGGAGTTATGTCCTGAGACTTAAAAGACCAGATGGTCAAATATCTAACAGCCAAAATGTTTATTTTTACCTGAGCAACTTGACTGCGTCCAGCCAGCTCTCCGTTCTGTTAAAAGTGGGACACTTGCCTCCTGATAGCCTGCGTGCTGTACGTTTTTTTACCTTCCATAGAAGGCAAAGTAGCATTTAAACGAGGGCTCTGCCAAATTCAACACCACACCTTAGTCCAGGCACGATATCGAGCACAGTGTGCACGTGCGCACACATGCTGTACGTTATCTTGCAGGGATTAAGAAGACCATTCAGAGGGCACCGATGATGTACAGTATAATTTCAAAGATGGCTGGGCATTTAATAAACACCCAAGAGCCTTATTCAAACACTGGTATATTCACGTTGACCTTTATTTTAGGCCAGGGTATGAAAACTGCTCATGTCTTAACGCTATATTGATCAAGCTATACAGAGTTCATGCTATGAGTTCATTCATTTATACCATTCTGAGGGTGAACTGAAGCCCAGAACAGGTAGCCATAAAATCAGACAGTCATGACCACATGATAAAAAAAAAGAGGACTATGATCACGTGCCATGTCTGCTTTCCATAATCAGATATATAATCAAATCAGGTACGAACAAAAGCCCTCTTTTCCTTCCTCGTGGGTTTCATTCTTTGCACTTCCTGCTCCTTTTCTCATGCATTCAGTTTCTTGCGTCTTCTCACATCTTGTCATTTTATAAGACGATATCTGTAAGCAGGAACTAATTTGCAGGAAAAGGCCAGAGTAAATGAGAGTGTGAAAGGAATGAAGATGGACAAGTGGGCAGGAAGGAGAGACGAGAAAACAACATGGGGACAAATAATGAGAGGCAAGAATGAGAGTCCTGAGAATGGAACGTGTAACCTCATACTAGATCAGACTAAAATGCACAGGACACACACGCACACACACACACACACCGGAGATTCATTGATTCTTCTCAGTTGGAGGTCAGAAGAGAAGCCTAGGCGTAACCGGAGATTTAGAGGTACATAAAGCATTCAGTGTGTTTCAGATCAGCACACACAAACACTCTGGGTGGATGTCAGGAACAAAATGTCCTAATTGCATTAACCCTAAAGAGACCCAACATCTACCTGCCAAAACCCGTGTGTATTGTTTTATAACTATTAAAACACAATAAGAATAATGATGATAATAATAAAACAAATAATGTATTTATTTTTGCATGTGATAAAGCAACGCTTAAAAAAACTAAGTAGGAAAGGATGGAGAAAAAGTCAAACAACAGAGGAAAAGGAATCCGTTTCTTGAGAACAGACATATTCCTTCAATTCCTAACTTCATCACTGATCTGATCTTCACCACCTGGGGCAAGGCAAACTGCTCGACATTCCTTACACTCCATGTTTCATGATCGTATTACGTTAAACCACAGGCTACAAGCTACATGACATAAAGGAATTTTTTTGTATTTCATTAATACAAGCAACAATAATGTGTTTTATAGAAAGCGTATCAGTCATACAATTCTGTTAAACGTTTCTTGACCTTGAGTCACCGTAATTAAAGAGGAAGCTTTCTAACGAAAAAACAAGTGAGATGGAATGAGAGGGACAGTGGACAAATAAGTGAAAGAGGAGGGTAAACAGTAATGACGCAGCAGTAGCCATCCAATTTACATAACCAAACAAGTCAGTGAGAAGCCTGCTATACACAACTGGAAGTACATAATGACCTGCAGGTCATTTTCAACAGATTTTCTTCACAAATGGATCCTGTTGTAGATCCAGGCAAACTCTTTATCCTCCTCCCTCTTGGACTTGAAATTATAATGATAAGCTGGAGTGAGAGCCGGGTCTGTTTGTGGCCTGAAGAATTCCTGTAGCATGATTTCACGAGAAAGCAATTCTTTAACTCACTGCCTCGTGATCTAATCTTCTAAACCGTACCTTTCTGACCCCAAGAAACTGGCTGCAAATGAGACACAGGCATCAGTCTGTGCTGATAATGACTAATATTCAAGAGCTTACTGTATATTTATAAGTCTGTTAAGTTAAACCACAGGTACTGGTCAAAACCTTACAATTTAGAAGTGCATTTAAGCATAGATCTTTCCGGATGTCACTCATGGCAATGTAGACTTTTATTATTGTACACACACCTGTATTATCCTGTGTGTATCTGACCCAGCCCATTAGATGGAGAGCACCATAATGATGGCTTGGAAACCATGTGGATTCACCATGCTCTGTAATATCAGCTATTTTAGGCTTATCTAGGATAAGTCATGACTAAGCTAGCATTGTTGTGACTTCATTCCAGATGGCTTCGCCTGGACATATACGGGCATGTGAAGATCATCCATAATAAGAACAACAACAAAAAAATCTCTAAAGGGGAAAACAGACTGTAAGCACTAATACAACACGTAGGTCCTGTTATAACATCTGTTAAACAGTTTCATGACAACATTTAACTAAACAAGGTGTCAAGAAATTATCCTGGCGTTATGATCTAAATCTTCCTTTGATTCTTTTTTTATTACTATTTAGATGTGTGCCCTCATGTAAAAATCATGCCATATAAAAAAAATATATAAACTGAGTAGTCCGAGCGTCAAATAATAATAAAAAAATACACATCTGTAGCATTACTAAGCAATAAACCTCCAATAAATGTGTCACACATTGCTCCTAGTTTGCGTGCGTACGCAGGTCAAACAATCCCTTTCTGCAACTTTTAAAAACTCTCCTGACATCAATCTTCCCTCTTGTTGTCCTTCTCTTTATAAGGCGTAATAAATCTGAGGAAGGCACATTATCGCCTTTTGACACAGGAATGAGAGAACAAAACAAATGTATAGGTTACTTATTAGCTATGAGGCACTTTCTCCTGATCTGAGCGACAAGGTACAGTAAAATTGACTCAAGTCATGGGTTAATGGTTATGTAGAAAAATGTTTGACTTGTAATCGAAAGTTTTGCGCCTTGGCTGTTTTTCCACGATGTGCAGATAGTATCGTTCTCCTTGTGCTGCAGAATAATGTGCAATGCAGTCACTTTCGAGTAATTAGAAAACTGTGTACTGATGAGGTTAATAAAATGAGATAATTGGTTGACAAAATATAATGTTTAGAGTCACAATCCAACCAGTTAATTTTTCTGTTCATTTAAATATGGTGATGAATAACTGTAAATGATATCAATATGAATCTGAATAATCATGATTATTATTTTAAATTGTATTGTGCTACTTTATGTTTTGAGTTAACATTAGTTTGTAAATCAGCTGAATTAAGCACAGCCGTATAACACGGTAACTAAAGGGTGAACTAAAACCAAAGTACCTGTTCACCAATATGCACACATATATCTTTAAGCATCTTTGTTTTTTGTTGTATTTGCAGTGCAAACAAACATTGGATGTTTTAGAAGGATGAAACCAACAACCAACATGGTGATCACGTTGAATCAAATTAGAAACCAAACTAAATCCTAAACTCTAAACCTGACACAACCAATACGCCAGTAATTCTTTGAAATAAAGCAGTAGATCATCCTTGAAATGAAAATTAAGAAGCAAAAAACAAGAGGAAAGAGTTGATGAAGATATTTGAAGTCTCGAGAACCAGATCCAGAAGGTTTAGAAATACCAAAGAACATAGTTCAATAAGTAGATCTTTCCCTGTACATCCTGTTTCTTAACTTACTGCCTGAAATTTCACACCCTTTGTATTTTATGACTCGGATGTCTGGTGAGGGAAAAGTTCTGCACACAATGGCACAGTGATTCCCAAATGCACATTTGTTTTTCATGAGAGTGTATTTTAATAAATAGACTGCATTTAATTTTATGAAGAGTGTATATAAAGCAAAAAAAAAAAGATTTATAAATAGTACCAAGTCTATTAAAATATTTCATACAGGTAATATTGTTCAAATGAATGAATGAGCGCCTCCAGATAATCCCATATCAGTAATGTATATACAGTATTTGTAGAAGTTCCCTATAGTAATACACCCCAATACACATGTAAGACTCATAATGTAGAAATATAACTGAAAGAAATAACTGAGTGTTTGCACTTCCGCTACGTGACCTAGTGAACTTCACGAGTAACTCACCTCTCTGTGTCCTGCTCTGATATCCGAGAACACACACATGCTCCGAGTGTTGGTCATTTTTCACCGAGGAAATAAAGTTTTCTTTTTAACCAGGATAAATAAATAAATAAATACACAAACAAACAAACCGACTACCGCAGCTCAGGTCAATACAAACGCTGGTATATACACTAATGAGCTCGCGTAGCGGCGTCCTGATAAAAGCTGGAGCGAAACACCGTTTCCACGCCCCTTTCCACATCTCAACGCCCATTCCACGCCCTCTTTCCCCGACACGGTTTCGATCACTGAGATCACTTCCATCGGTTACCATCCACACCTGTGCACTGAGGCTCCGCCCACATTCCAACGTCGTCATCACCGATCCGTATATATATAAGCTCAATTCAAAATCTGCAACGTGCGGAACGTGCAAAAGTATTGGCACCGTCTTGTAGCACATGTAACTCTCTGTAAGTTTGCCCACTTACAAAGAAATTAAGGGTCTATAGTTGTTATCATACGGTTATTGTAAAGGATAGAGACAGAATATCAATTTTAAAAATCCATAAATACATTTTTTAAACTGAGTTGCATTTCAGTGAGTAAAATAAGTGTTTGATCCCCAACCAACCAACAATAATTCTGGCTCCTACAGACTGATTATGTTCTCGTGTGGTACTCAGATTAATTTCAGAAGGTGCTCATAACAAAAACTCATTATGTGTATATAACCTGTCCACATAATCTTTATCTTCTATTAAAGGCAAGTCAAATCAAGTGGGCTTTTATTGCCATTTTAACCATATACAGTTCAGTACACAGTGAAACTAAACAGTGTTCCTAACTAGCTAATTAAGACATCTAATTATATGACTAGACAAACCAAACTGGCACCATAAATTAACAAAACTATCCAAGTACTATGCAAAAGAAAACAGAAAGACAACAGAAAGTGCACGTGCAAATACGCAAACAAGAGCATCGACATGACAACACGACACAATGCACTATACTGTGATACTAAGTTGAGGTAGTGCAAGTAAATGACATGATAGATAACAAACTGCAAGCATTTCTTGTAATAGTAGCAGCAGAGAGAGGAAAGAGTACTTGTGCAAATAGCAGCTAATATAAATATTGTGCAAAAAATAATAATAATCAGGTCGGTGTGTGCAATTTCGAGATTGTAGATCAGTGTGTTTTTCAGTTCTCAGAAAGCATGGTTATATCAGTCCCATTGTATTGAGGTGATTGTTGTGTGTGTGTGTCAATTCAAACCTCACCATCATGGGCAATACCAAAAAACCTGTCAAAGGACATAACAGACAGGATTGTAGACTTGCACAAGGCTGGAATGGGCTACAAGACCATCAGCAAGAAGCTTTATGAGAAGGAGACAACTGTTTGAGCAACACATTTGCAAATGGAATAAATACAAAGTAACCATCGATCGCCCTCAATCTGGAGCTCCAGGCAAGATTTCGCCTCTTGGGGTAAGGGTAGTCATGAGAAAAGTGAGGGATCAGCTCAGAACTATACTGGAGGAGCTTGTGAATGATCAAAAAACAAACCATTGGTACCACAACAGTGCTGCAAGGTCCCCCTCCTATGACGTTTGCCAACAAACAGAGAAGGATTGGGTCTCAGATGAGACCACAAATGAGCTCTTTGGCAGCAACTCAACTTGCTGTATTTAGAGGATGTAAAATGCTGACTGTGACACTAAGAAGACCATCTCTACAGTCAAGCATGGAGGCGGAAATATCATGCTTTTGTTTCTCTGCTGCAGTTACATGCTGACTTTCCCGCATTGAGGAGCTAAAAAACGGGCCATGTATTGTACATCTTTGATGAGAACCTCCTGAAGTGTTGTGGATGAATCTTCCAACATGACAATGACCAAAACATACAACCAAGCAACAATGGGGTGGCTCAAGAAGAAGTACATTAAGGTCATGGAGTGGCCTAGCCAGTCTCCAGGCCTTAATCCTATAGAAGATTTATAGAGGGAGCTGAAACTTCAAGATGCCAAGCGTCAGACAAGGAACCTTAAAGATTTAGAGAAAATCCGTAAAGAACATTGGGCCAAAAGCCGTCCTGAGATGTGTGCAAAACTGGTAGCCAACTACAAGAAATGTCTTATCTCTGTACTTGCCAACCAAAGTAATGTTTTGCTTACTCATTGGAATGCAACTCAATTAATAACTTTTGTGTCATGTGCTTTTTTCTGATTTCTGATTGATGTTTGGTCTTTATCCTTTACAATAAACCCATGATGAAAAGAATAGACCCTTAATTTGTTTGTAAGTGTGGAAACGTACATAATCTGCAGAGGATACATTTTTTTTTACTCCATTTCAATAAAAATATAGATAATTTATGAATGTTTATTTATTTATTGCATTAAGCTATATTCACATTTTCAGGAGAAATATACATATGAAAGGTACATAAGATAATGGTATCTACAAGGAATTTGCTATTATTTTTCTGCATGTATCGTGACACCATCTACAGTCTAGTTTTATTATGAAACAGTGTTTTATTGCAAAACATAACAATTTCCAAAAGTGCCAAGTTCATGTTTTCAAAAATATTGGCAGCCCTGAAATTATTATATGGTGAAGCCTAATAAAAAGAATGAGCCTGAAATCAAGCCAACTACTCTCTGACGGTAAGATAAAGAAAACAACACTGGGCCTGTTACTGCTACCCTTTAGACAAGGTGTCTTCGATTTTATCCAGAAAGGGCTGGTCTGGATACAGTCTCCCATTCCAACCAAGCAGAACCCAGAAGCCTGAATTCACTTGTTTAAACATCTATCAAATAGTCTTCCAATGTGGCAGGACCGAAAACCTTAAGCAACACTGACCTCTTGTAGATAAGCCTGAAGAATCCATTTTAAGCTTATTTATGGCTGCATCATTGCTTAGTGGTTAGTACCGTCACCTCGCACCTCCAGGGTCTGGGATCAATTCCCGCCTGGGGGTCTGTGTGCATGTCCTAGTGTTTGGTGGGTTTCCTCACACAGTCCAAAGACAAGCAGATTAGACTAATTGTTGGCTTTCGGAGCCAATGTAAAAAGGGGAATAAATACAATGGTAATCACCATTGGCCTCCATGGTCACTATCTGGACTACAGAGGTTCCTAGATGGATGGATGGAAGCTTATTTGTATGCTATATTATAGGATTGTGCATGTGAAATACCTTCTTTACCTCAGACAACACATATTTAACAGCATGTCAGTTTGACATAGCCTACTATTTAGTAGTGTACTATTGCAGTAGTATCTTAACATAGAGTTGTACTTAATATGACATATTCACTCAGACTTATCCTTTTTTATACTTATCATTTTGAACCAGAGATGCTTTCTGAAAAGTGTATAAGGCTTATGTGTAAAACCGTTTTTGTTTATAGATAAACCGAGGCTGCTGTTTAAGTCTCTCAACGCATTTATTCAACAAATTATTCCTACTTATGTTTTTACTGCGTTTTCACAGATAGTTCTTTTTAAAGAGTCCATCCTCATACCCTCAGTTCTTTACCAAAACAAGTCAAACCATGAGTCTGTTTGTTTGTTTTAGTTTTTTTTTTTCTATTCAATGTATTCATTGATGAGATTTCATTCCATCTGATAAGACCATTTCCAAAGAACTCGACCTAAAAACAGTGCAGTACGTGATGTTATCATTTGACCTTCCATTGCGGATGAAAAAAATTAATTAAAGTGGAAATAAAATAGAAGAAGCGTCTGGGAAAAAGAACGAATATATTGTAGTATTATACCCTGTAATGAATGCAAACAGTAGTAATATGCAGTACAATCACCACTTAACTACCTATCCTAATGCTATATTACTACTCAACAGGGATTGCTATAGTAGTGATGCAATGCTTACATTATCCTGCCATTTATTCTCGAAACCCTGGAAGGCATGTTGGTGGAATTAAGGAGGTCTTCGAAGTACTCCCCCCACTGACCCACAACGTCCCGAGTCGAGGTCA
>JAOTQY010000045.1:26073817-26086240 GCA_026413445.1 Dolichallabes microphthalmus
ATAGGCTCCAGGCCCCCGCGACCCTGTATATAAGGATAAAGCGGTACAGAAAATGAATGAATGAATGAATGAATGTAATTTCCTTTCTCCCGTTATTTTTTTTTCTACATTACACTTAATACAGACAATATTGACACATATGGCACAAGATAAAGTCACATCTGCTGTTCAATATACTCACTTATATTTCAGCTCCCTTGAAAAACCATAAGAACCTCACGGCAGCCAAAATGTCACTACAACTCATGTTGGATTTATATTAAGAAGGCTTCTTCAGAAACAAAGAATCCAAAACCATCCAAATAATGCTTGAAGAACACTTCTTTCTTTATTATCAGCACTAGCAATGAGTTATTATTATGAATGGGTGAGAAAGAAAACCAACATACCATAATATCATACATTTCATAAAACTCTGATTAATAAACCATTACCTTATGTTCAGAACATTAAAAGAAATTCATCTCCATAACAACATTTTTGCCACCATTACATTTCGGCACATCATCTCTTTTTTTTCTATTTCTCCCCGGAAACAAGTTTTTTATCTCACTGTATGCAAACAGCAGGAATTTCCGCTGATCTGGTCATATTTTTATCGTTTTGTCAGCCAGAGCTGTTGTGGCTTCGGTTTCCCAAAAACACCCATAACACATCCCACTATGCAGACACACACACAACTGATAGCACTGTAGGCAGGTATGAACACGCAAATACTGTATGACTCAGGCAGCGGATCATGAGGCTCAGACCTTCAACACTCGTCTCTGCTTCAGGTTATGGAGATATTAGTCGTATTTAATCCAGGAGGAGTTTCAAAGGGCAGCGAGAGTATGAGCACATCCATACACTGATGAAACTATGGTTCAAAATGACACAACATACAATGAAACATCACAGGGAAGGAGCATGAGGTAATCAGAGTAGATATGCACAAGTATACTGGATGAAACACACACACCTGAACACAGCGAGTGGTGAACATAATTAAAAACATTAAACATGATTGTTGGTTTTTTGTTAGTATTTGTACGCTGCTTTATCTGCATTTTTTTTTATACAACAAAGTGTACAGATAAAAATCAATAGATATGTTTGTTTAAGCAGAACTCATGTTTGTCTTTGGAGAACCCTGGAAAGTTCTGCATTGAAAGCTCCACACTATGTGCCACTTTGATCACAAGGCGTTGGCATGATGGAACAGGTTTGGGCTGGTTACTTTCATCAGAAGGAAAATTGTAATGTTCCAGCAAACAAATACATTTTATACAATTGTGTGCTTCTAACTTCGACAACAGATCTGATATGAGTGACAACCAGATGTCCGTATACTTTTGACCATATGTTTAGATAAAAATAATAATAGTAGTGTCCCATGGGCCAGAGTGCAAAACAAAACCACCGTCATTCCACAATCATTCCATACTCTGGTCAACTTCTCACTATTAATTATTGACATGCATGTTGTGTTAAATTCCTCTCTCTTTAGCTGTGGATTGTGTGTCAGGGTTTCTGTAATTCCAGCACACTGGTGCACCGAGCGACCTTTTGCAATTGAGGATGACTGATAAACTAATGTCAACTAATGAAATAGACCTCAGATGAGACGTTTTTATACCTCCAACTCCCTCAGTTTCACTCCTCTTCCGAACACACGGTTTCAGTGTTTTTACAAATGAGCTACTGTTACAGTGTTGACCAGCCAATTCGCACAAACCCTCCCATTTTATCCAAACTTGGGACTAGCACTGCATCAAGTGGCTGAGGTTTGGGCATTGGATGGGAATCGAACCCAGACTTAAAAAGAGATTCCCCAGATTCTGTATTAAGCAAATGCTCCAAGATCACTCAAATAATAATCACATCAACCACAATGTCTCAAATTCAAATAAAAATTTTATTTGTCACAAACACAGTCATACACAGTACGATATGCAGTGAAATGCTTAGACAACTGCCCGTGATCTTAAAATAAAAGACTATGAATAGGAAATAAATATGAAAAAGAAAATAGAAGGGAATGAGTCTGAGCTCATTGCTGTGACCATGCACATAAGATCATGACCATGACATAACCACTGTATTGCTCTTCACTTATGCTCTTTATTGCCCAAAATTATCTCAGATATCCAAGTGTGGTCACATCTGAGCATGTATCAAACCCCGGAAAACAAATAATAAATAAATGGAGTACTTGAGCATAATTGGCTCAGTTGGCAGAAGAGATGGGGAAAATTGATTCAGTACTGGTATTGTAATTTTGTTTTCTTTTATGTATCGCACCAGTGACTTCTAGAAAAATAATTTTTAGTTTTACATTTGTTTGCTTTTAGGGTGGCAAAATGTCCACCGACCCATATAATCCTACAGGGGTATGCTCCGAACTATTCAAAGGTTGGCAGGCAGTACAATATGAGCAATTTGGGAACATCAATTAATCAAATGGAATGAGGGAGGAAACCATAGTACCCGGTGGAAACCCACCAAGCACGGGGAGAACATGCAGACTCCATGCACACCGGAATCGAGCCTTGCTGGGAATCGGACCCGAACCCTGGAGGTGCAAGGCGACAGTGCTAACCACCATTAATACAATACCTTTTTACATAAATATTTATAAAATAAATAAAGTCAATGTAATAAACATGTGTTCTTATGTTTTATTTATTTTTCATAAAAATAGATGTAAAAATACAAAGTCACAGATTTAATGGACATTTAAAAGCATCAGGCTGTACCATTATGTGTTTCAGCAACAAGACTGTACAGAGAAGGATCATACTTCTTGTTCATTATAAAACATTCGTACTTGATTTCATTAGCGATTGATCAAGTGCAATAGGACATACATTCAACAAAAATACACAGTGACATTGATCGTGCTTCATTATTTAATGGTCCAAATAGATCTAAAAAAAATAAGGAATTATAAAGTAATTTAGTTAAAAATAAAAATAAAAACAATGGTGTATGCCGGAATGCTTAGGTAAAGTTTTGGGTAGTGATTTGTGTAATACACTCGTACCACTACACAGAGATGTTCATAAACACACACACGATAGAGGGTGCCAATACTAAACCACTTCTTATGGGACACTACATGTACAGTATCAAAAATAGCTGTGTTGCTCATGCATAGTTTCACGAGCAAGTCAGATAAGATGTGACTGTGTGTTCAAGTCAGTATTCATAGCTGTGTATAGTGTTCTAGGTAGCACCACACACCGTGTATTATTTGTTGGGGTTTTCTCTTTCAGATATTATTATTCCAGTACCATGTGCTTTAGTACCCTTGTTATTAACCGATTATTCTTCTCCTTTAGTAAGTTGGCATGATCCAAGCATTAATAGATGAGATTTTATATCATTACTTCTTGATTTTTCTAAATTATTATTATTATCATCATCATCATCATCATCATCACCATCATCATCTTCTAGCTCAGTGTGCTGCACTTTTATCCATCCTTTGCGCTCTGCCTTGACTCTGGTGCCCTTTTTAAAATATTCCCTTCATCTAAAACTAATAATCAACCAGTGTTTAAGCTATGAAAAAGTCCAGTTCACTCAGGCGCGCTGTGTATTATTCTTATATTTAGGGGTCATGGAACTCTTACTCTGCTCCACCTAAGGCGGTTCAAAATGCTGTATTTTGTCATTGCACATTTTACCCCCACTAAGTGTATCCATTCATAAATGCTGCACCAAGAATCATGGATGGTCCGGCAGATCTGTACAAGAGAGATACTGTACAACGTGGATTGGGTGATAGGGATTATTTTATACTACAATGAAATTCAGCGGGTGACTATGAATAAAAAAATTAAACAAACAAAAAAAAAAAATCTGGTCTTCCGCATACAATAGTTTAATTAATGTTTTTTGGTTAAAATCTATATCAATCATGGATTGGCACCCTGTCCAGGGTGTACCCTGCCTTGTGTCCCAAGCCTCCTGGGATAGGCTCCGGGCCCCCCGCGACCCTGAACACAGGATAAAGCGGTATAGAAGATGACTGACTGACATTAATTAATCCTTTCCAGGCGATTTTAAAATAGTTAAATGAATAAAATACTAGCATGCCCAAGAATCGCTAAAGTTAACAAAGAAGTAAGGTATCTTAAAAAAAGACGGCTGTGCGTTCACTGTGAATTTTAACACTTAACTAAAACTCAGTGATTCATTTCCAGAGTTAACACAGCTAGTCACATCACATCAATAACAGGTAAGTGCAAGCTACACAACACTGTGAACTAAATCAATTTGATAATCAGCTCTTTGTACAGTATTTGTACAATGTTTGTACAGCGCGTGTCCACATCTTCATAAAGATTGTTCATTTTGCATAACTTCCAGCATTTACAACAGTTGTAAAATCTACAGACCAAAAGGCATCAACCGTTCCCGAAAACCAACCGTGTGAAGTGTCTCTCATTTCTGACATCACTCCTCCTTACTCAAAATTCACCAAAAAGTTCACCAAAATCATCCCATTCTGCTCCAACCACCCTCTAGCAGGAGCTGGTCTGTAGATTGCTCTCTGTGAGGATAGAGGCGATGGTGGACGAGTCAAACAAGCTATCATCGTCATCGTCGGAGCTGAGACCTGGGGAGGCTGCTGATAAGAGCCGGGCTTGCTGGATCTTCCTCCTGAGGATTTAGCAAGAACACATCAGCTCAGAGCCATATTTTTGTTTAAAAAATATGTTTTGTTTATCAGAAAATGGCACAATGATTGTTGTTTGCTTAATGCTATGCTACGACCAAGTTATAGGATTATAAATTCAGTGAGAAGAACATGAGCGAACCACTGACTTAGGGTCAGCGAATACAGCATATACAGTAACATACCAAACCTCAGGGCTACAGTGCCCTCTCCAGGGCTGAATATGTATAGCCAATGGAGTAGTATTATTGCACCACTGCTCATTAGAAAAATAAATATATATAGGAGTTGTGACTGCAAAAGTATTCACCCCCAATAGGATGGAACCTCTAAATTAGTTATTTGTGGAAGAAACATGGTAAACACATAGTACTGAAGGATTACATAATTGTGGCATTTTCGCCATACTTAATTTAGGCTTATTGCTCGATTTTGTCCCCTAGGGGCAGAAAAGAGACTTACATGGCACAAGCAAAATTTCATCTACTCTGAATTAGCTCAGATAAAGGAGTTCATTTACATTTCCTTCATCAGGCCATATATAAGACAGCCCACAAATTTGGTTAGGGCATTTCCCTTCATAGTGGCCGTTTAAAATTCTGTGCATTATGATACTGCATATGTTCAGTATGAAAGGGACCTGGACCAAACAGGCCTGAAAAACAAGAAGTGTGGTCTGGTGGAAATGTGGGAGGGAAAGGGGATGGAAAAGTAGGCTCACTTCAGAAATATGCTGAGTGTTCAAACCTGTTCCAACACAAACAGGCCTCAATATAAAATGTATAACTTCAAGTAATCTACAGATTCTTAAATTATACATATTACTGTATAACTGTTGACCTTTACAAACCTGTTTTCATAAATAACCGAAATTTGTATTGCTTTGCAGTATCTTTCAAAGTTCATTTTTAGGAGCAGCCTTCCCTTAAAGAAGGTCTTGAGATGGTTAATAAAAAAATAACTAGAACTAAATTTCTTCTTAGGTATTTTTACTTTGATTAAAAACTTTTTTCTTTCAGGACATGACTATTAGTAAAATAAATCCCAGAAGATCAAATTATGACACTTGTAAGATGACACTTACTTGAGTTCACTCTCCAGTGCTGTGACTCGGGTCTGTAGCGCCTCCTTTTGTTCGATTTGCTCCTCCATGTCTCTTAATGCTTTCCTCCGCAACCCATCCAATCGCTCCAACTCTTCCTCTCCTTCATCCACCTGCCTCTTCAACGCCTTCACACGCAGAGCCAACTACAGAGAAGACGCTCATTAGAATGGCTAAATGATATGACCATGGAAAATGTGTACTACTTAGAATATTCATCATCTCATTTGCGTGTGTGTGTGTGTGTGTGTGTGTGTGTGTGTGTGTGTGTGTGTGTGTGTGTGTGTGTGAGAGAGAGAGAGAGAGAGAAAGAGGAACCTGGTCTCTCTGCTCAGTGATCTGCTGTCTATCCTCATCCACAGTCAAACTCAGCTCTTTCAGCTTCCTCTCCAGGCGGCGCTGTGAGGACAGTGCTGTATTTTTATCTCTGCAAAATGCAAAATAATTCAGACTTAAAAGATGAGTTTACGTGCTTAATAGCTCAATAGCCTAAGAACTCATGTCTTCATTAATGAGATGAGACATTTCTGTTTATTAAAAGGGTATAAAGCTAGTTTTTGCACAACTGCATTCTCCCTATGTCTTTGTTTGCATTAAAATAATGTATTGTATGGTGTCTATTTCTATAAATATATTATTTTTATTCTAAAACTGTATATGATGAGAAAATTAGGGGTGGGTGGGGGATATTCATATTTGCCACCAGTTGGCTCTCTCCTGGGAAGGCGAAGGGAACACATTTTCTCTCTTCAAGACATGTGATGCCAGCCAGTGCATCTTTCTGATCTGCTGCTCTTTCTCAGTCAACAGGCAGTGTAATACTCTATAAGGAGGGTACTGCCCTCTTTCCACATACATGAACAACCAAAGACCATGGACAACGGTGTTCTCCTTGTGGGAATAGTCATTCACAGCTGGGAGTCTGGAGAACACCTTCCTGCTGTCCATATCGCACCACATATACTAGAAAAACACAGGACGATACTTCCTGGGTCATAAGCTTTAAGGCTGTCCTACCCGCCAACAGATCTGACTGTGACTCGGTCACTCAAACTGCAGGTATTTCTGTACCTTTCTTCATTAAGTAGGCGTTCTTCCAAGTCCTGCAGTTTAAGCTCTAGCTGAGAAACATTAGTGGAACTACGAGACTGGCCCTCCATTTCTTTAATTCGGGATTTGTACTCCTTGAGCTATGGGAACACAGAAAGGAAACGAAGGAAGAAAAAAAAAAGATGATAAGAATATTTCTTCTTGATGGAACAGCCGATATCAACAAAAATCAAGACGTTTCGTCATTTCATACACGAAGCTTGGCAAAACCAGACTGTTCAATGCACATAAAGTACAAGTGCAAAATGGAGAATTTTGTGTACCTGTCTCTCCAAGGAATTTTTGTCAAGCTCTAGGTCTTGTTTGGATGATCTTTCCTGCATCAGCTCTGAACGCTGTTGCTCAATCTACACAAACACAAATATTAATTAACGGTGGAAGGCACCATCATTGCACTTGCTCTTTGGGTGGGCAGATGTCAGCCGGAGTGCTCACCTGGTCTCTGCTTCTGGTTAGTCGGTCTGTCAGAAGCTCCACGCTGTTCTTTTCTTCATCCAGCTCTAGCTCTAAACGTTTCAATTTATCCTATGAACACAATCAAAGAAATGAAGCATGAACAAAATATCCAAATACCCATAACATCAAGCAACTGATTAGGATGGATTTGCTCCTTCACTCTTCAAGCGTGTGTGCAGTCATGTGGTACAATGTCTATCGTCACTGGTTTCAGCAGGACAAGAAGGAACAGCACCACAACTGTTTTATATTCCCATTTCATACAAACTTCCAAAATTAAAAAAAAAATTGTTATAAGCCCAATATTGAATAAAATAAAATTTTATTATCAGAGTACAAAGGCTGTATTGGAACCCTATTACACATAGAAACAAATTGAGACTTAATTTAATACTTGCCTCCACACCGCGGATATCACGTGTGCGGTCATTAAAAGTGCTGCGTTGACTCTCCAGCTCTCCCTCTAGGTGTTTGATGCGGTTGATTAACATCTCTCTGTCCTGAAGAGCATCATCCTTTTCCTCAGAGAACAACTGCAGGTCTTTCTTCTGACGGGATAACTGGAAATCGAACAGAAAGATTCAAGGGAAGCTTTACTGTATGTCTATGAATCTACTAGAGCATTCTTAGTCCAAATGAAAAAAAAAAAAAAGAAAAGCAAAACTAAGTGCAAAGAAGCTACAGAGCAAAAAGTTAGACAGTGAAACGGTGCACTTGGAACAAGTGGGATGCCAGAGGGCACAATTTGAGTGGCATTTCAACTACAAATTTAATAAATAATTTTGTAAGCCACTAAGGGTTAAGGGAAATTGTTTAAAACTGGTATAATATGGAATCTTTAACACTCATATTTTGTTCAATAGTTTTTATTCAAGCAGATATTTGTTGTGAGTTTATGTTATAAACAACATAACAGGAACATACCCACAATATTTTCTTATGTTTATTATTAGCAATGGACACAAGACCCAGTAATGGAAATCCTTTCTGTACAAGTGATGTGATTGCAGACAAGCTTTCCTTAATCCTTTTTGTTTTACTTTGTTAGTTTGTCATACAATTTATGTAATATATAAAATAATAGTAATAATAATTTAAATAATGAAAATATTTGTATATTAGTTACATCCTGAAAATAAATCTTGCTACATATAGGACACCTAATGTTGATGCTGACTTTAGCTTTACGAAGTATCTTTGGGAACAGTATGTACTATGTACACAATATATACATTGTACATGGGGGAACCTGTAGTCAATAAAGCGGATTCCATGAAAGATTGACAGCTCAGAAATAAAAAAACAATACCCGCTCGACCCGCCTCACCTCCTGCTGGAGAGAACGCAGAGTGATGTGGGTTTTCTCCAGCTCGCTGACTTTTTCCTTGTTGACCTTCTGCAGGTCCTGCTGCTCCTTTTTCCATTTTTCTCTGTTCTCATCAAGCTGAGACTGTATCAAGCGCACAGACACATTCGAATCGGCAGCCAACCGCTCAATCTGAAGGAGAAATAGAAAAGAGCCTTAACATCTCTTACGTAAAACACACATACAATATCAGGGATACGGCAATACGGCATGAGACAGTATTATAGTATACATGTGTCCACCATACACTGCCTTTCCTAGGTAACAATTTAAAAAAAAATATTGCAAAATGATTGATCAGGTGTAATATCTACGTCAAAAGATATTGTGAAAACTTGTATCTATACTGTATATCTAGCTTGGCCTCAGTCTTCCTCATTCATATGTACCTCTTGGATGAGTTTGTCCTTTGCCTTTTCAAGGCTTTTTGCCTGTTCATCAATTTCTGCGTTGTCTTTGCGGAGAGCATCGATCTGCCTGGCTCGTTCCTCCAGCGCTCGGGACAACTCGTTCTTTTCCTGGCTCAGTTTGGTGCTGCTGCGTTTGATCTCTTCCAGCTGTTGCCTCAGCTTCCTGTTCTCCACCTGCAGCTCCTGCTCTGCCTCCAGGTTCTGCGAAGCATGTTCCTGCATTGTGGACTGGATATAAAAAGACAAAGCTGTTGCTCAAGTATGTTGTATAGGAGTGTGCGTTTTTATTCGCACACTGATTTTATTAAACAACTTCATTTCTCTCAAAACAATTCCTTAGCAGGCTTATGATTATTTCATTCACCTCTAGACGTGCAAGTTTATCTTTGAGACGTGTGTTTGCCTCCTCCAGTGCCTCTCGTTCACTTGAGACTGTGTTCAGTTCAATTTGGGTTGAGGCGAGACGCTCCTTTTCTTTCTGTTGATCCTCCTCTGCCAAAACCAACTGACTGCGCAGACGCTCTGCCTCTCCACGCACTGCACGCATTTCCCCACGCAGAGACTCCACTAATGCAGGATCTGCAAGCTGCCAGAGGGACAGGGTAACAGTAAGAGCATCATAAAGGCATAATAAACCGTATATCACTCTTATGTCAGGTTTAAGCATATACCTGCTTGGTTTTTTCATGAACTTTAGTCAATTCGTCCTTATCTTTCCGGGATTGTTCCTTTAGCCTGTCGATCTCGTATTTTTGCTCGGCATCTAGTTCCTGATTGGTCCTCTTCAACAAAATAATTTCCATAGTCTTCTTGTCAAGGTCCTGCTTTAGTTTCTCTACCTCTGCTTCTGCTCGCTTTAGGGATGCACGGCATCGCTCCAGCTCCTGTATTAAATTCAAGATTGTGTGCGCATATGAGATAAAGGTAAATGCCAATTTTTCTATACTTTTACTGTTCATTCCTTTGACATGTCATAACACAAACTTCTTTAAATATTAGAGTTTGAAATGTCATTAAACTTTGTTTCTCTCAATCAAATTAAAACCATAAATGTTAGTACCTGATTGACTGTTTCACTTGGTTTGACATCAGGGATCTGATTTTTCATCGTGGCAAGTCTCTCCTGCAGCTCTTTTAGCTCTTCTTCAAACTCTTCTTTGTCTAAACGTGCTTGAAGAAGTCTGGCATATCATACATGCACAAAACATTAACACGAAGCAAAGAATAGGCATACTTATCCATACCTTTTATAATCAAAAAGTGCAGGCTGTTTGTTGTCACCATGTATAATGAAAACTACAGCAAGGGCAGAGTTTTTTTTTGTTGTTTTTTTACAAAAACCCACAGTCATGGAATAGACTTACAATTACTGTTTCAGAATTAGACACAGTCTCAATGTTTAGGTTGAAACAGAGAAATCATTTATAAATAGTTTTTCCTTGGGTTCCTTCCTCCACTCTTATGAGCTCACTTAGGCTTGTTTATTGTAAAGTGACTGGCTGCCTTACTTCCTAGGAAGACCCGATGACCATGTTTCTTTCTGGCTCTCAATTTTAGCTAAACCACCATAGCTAGTCCTGCTAGACTTCCTAATTGCACTCCGCACAAAACATGCATTAATATCACAGTTAACATACCTAACTGCAGTCCCTCTCCCTACCTCTTCCTTTGTCTTTTTTCTCTCTAGGTACACAAATCACTTCTGAGATACCAGGGATCTGACCGCTTCTGCTCTCCAGACCTGCATGATCCATCCTGATTCCCCACTTCCGCTTGGAGTTCTCATTACTTGGAGACTACTAAATTCTGCTGCAAAGTAGTTGCGGACAGTTTGCAGAACCAGCCAGTGTAGACCATTAGGTAATTCACGGATGCTCAGGACATGGAGATTTTGACATTCGTCACCTCCAAATCTCATAACCTTTTGGCCACTTACTCTTGTTTCGTGTTGCGGAGCTCATCTCTGGTGCTCTGGAACTGCTCTCTCCAGTGGACACCTTCCTCTTTGTTTTCCTCTAGCTGTTGCTGTAATGAACGGACTGTAGAGTTCACACGCTGGCGCTCTGCTTCTATGCCTACCTGAGACTGGAAAAATATGTTTGTGCACATAAAAAAACACATTAATTTAGTAAACAATGCCTTTTAAAGCTGCTCTAATGCCATCTTGTAGAGCACATGGCCGATGTTTAAATTTTATGGAGACTTAAGACTGCCAGCTGCCTTATTTACTCATAATACTGAACAGGTTCTGGAATATTGGCTTTATTACAGCTGGCCTGTAAAATGGCTTTCGAGATCACCAGAGCCTATTTGACTTTTACAGTACATAAGGGGACATGTGAAGACCATGGTATACCATGATACATTAAAGATTTCATCAGCATCAGGAGAGACAACTCAGTGAGAGCATTTACATAAAAATGGCAATTAGAAAATGTTTTTGGGAAAAAATTGCATCGGGGCTAAAAAGTGTCTACGTATGAATTTTAGGACTGCATATTTACAGGACCAGAAACAGAGATACAATATGCTTTAAATTTATTGTTTGAGTTACAGTGGACTTAAGGTCCTCAGGTCTCAGCAGTTATCTGCATTTGGCTGCCCTCAAGTATGTATGAGTGTACAAACCTGTGACACCTGTGCCATGCTGGTTCTTAGCTTTTCCATGTCTTGGCTGTATTGTTGTCGAAGAGTTTCCATCTCTCGGTCATGGGTGGACACCTCTTCCTTCAGGGCACCTTTCAGGGCAGTCAGCTCCCGCTCTTTCTGTCTCACAATGTCTTCCTGTCTCTGATACTGCGCTGCCATTCCAGCCAGTTCATTGCGCAGTGCCATCAACTCCTACAGTACATATCATTTACAGAAACGATTCATTCATCATTCATCAAAATTGAAGTTTTATCTGCGTTCTACATGTTAATTGTAAATGTATTTTAAAGCATGTGAATTACATGTTATGTATATATGCACTTCAATTAAAAAAATTTACATTTTAATTAAAATTAATTTGCTAAACAAAGCCAATTTTTTTTTTTAGTATTAGTCAGAATATGTCACTACTACGATCAACTGAACATTTAGCTTCGTTCATGATTAAGTATTATTATAATATAATATACTATTATATAATAAAATAGTATGGGCTATTATTAGTGGTAGTAGTAGTATTCGTATTATTATTTAGTTTTTAGGTTTGATTGTTTTTGCCCTGGCGGCACGGTGGTGTAGTGGTTAGCACTGTCGCCTTGCACCGCCAGGGTCCGGGTTCGATTCCCATCTCTGTGTGCATGGAGTTTGCATGTTCTCCCCGTGC
>JAOTQY010000045.1:26092749-26104707 GCA_026413445.1 Dolichallabes microphthalmus
AGCATTGGTTAATGGCAGTCATGTGACTGATGCAAGCCAGATCCTTTTATTTAGCAAAATTGAGATTAATATTTACATTTTATTGTTGAGGGGCAAAGACAGGGCTCCATACGCACATACATATAAAAAAATATTTAAAAAAATATTTTAAAAAACCAAGAAAAGGACACTTGAGGCATCCTGGAGGAAAGGGGCGGGTGCTCAAGACGCACGTAGTTCTGCCGGCGCTATAAGTGAAGTCAAGCTGTTGCCTGGATACAATTTGAGCGGACTGAACCATTTTATGATAATCGAGAGGTGGAGAGGGGCTCACGGACGTTTGTGTTTCCTAAACAAACACATTTTTTGACACCAGGAAACAGCAAATAGAATAATTAAGTTAAAATTTTTTTACTATCAGCACCACACTTTTATTGGGTGCTTCCCAGGGCCCCCTCTCAGTCATGGGCCCAGAGAATCGTCATCGTTTACCCCCCCTTTACGGCGCCCCTGCATATGGGGCCTAGGGCTTGTCCAACTTGGGGCATATGGAGCACACCAGTCCATTACATGGACATGCACCCACCCACTACATGTGCGCACACATTATGGGCAATTTAAAAAACACCAATCAGCCTATACTGTACCACTTGTCTTTGGAATGTAAGGGGAAACCAGAGTACCTGGAGGAAACCCACTCCACACACAGACCGAATGCAAGACTCGAACCCCCAACCCTGGAGGTGCGTAGCAATAGTTCTAACCACTAATAAACTGATCATCCCGTTCCTCTCAGAGTTTCTCAGCTAAAACGTTGTGTCAAATGTGAAATAAAATCTCACTGCATGTTTTATTTGGCTTACATTACTCAAGTACATGTCAAAAACTGATTCAAATTAAAATGCACTTGTGATGCCACCAAAATATTTTGACCAAAAATAGTCTGTTAAATTTAATGTTACAACAAATTTTAATTGTGATTATGTTATAATTGAAAGACATATAAAAAAAAGTGTCCTCCATGTATAATTCTATTTAAAATATGCCTATCAGGGTTTCTCCATGGAGGTGTTAAACTACAGTTCACATCAACCACCATTAGTCACATGTCTTATCTGTGTATCTTTATATTCTCTCTAAAAAAGTTCCTGTTTGTCTTGTTTTTGCTGTGTTTGTGGGAAATATTCTGTGTTAACGAGTAGTGTTCCTGCCTAGTACCATTTCCATAGTCTATGTGCGGTATTAGTCACGGTGATCGTGTGCTTGTACTTCACATGTAAATAAACAATGTTCTATACTTGTATCTGCTGCCATCCATTGCAAACTAATATAAAAATGTGAAAGTAAAATAATTTTAAATGTCATAAGAAATTTTCAGTATAGAATCATGTCATGACATAAAATGTTAGAGAGGGCTTACTTAAAAACACCCATATTCTATGGATTCAACCATATCTATGGGTATTATCCCAAATGATAAATATCAATAAACTGTTGGTCTAGGTATACAAGTGTGGCATGTTTTATTATAAATGAGTCTGCTTTCTCTGCAACGAGAATGAAAAAGAAAAAATTCAATTCAGGCTTTGCCCTGTGGTCTGACTAAGCTCATAACATTTTAAAGTTCTTGTTACAAAATGAGGAAAGAATAAAAGCAGAAGTCGCCATTTTGCACTTCCATGCGTGGAGATTAAGTGCAGAAGCCAAGCGTACTCAAAGTAAATCCCCGCAACAATTGAAGCAAAGTGTAAAGTTACAGAGGGTAAGGTGAAACCTCTGCCATACCTTGAGTCCTTGGATCTTATTGCAAATGACTTTGACTCTGCGCTTGATTGCGCCGTCGCTCTCGCTGCTCCTAAAGGCAACAGAAAGGAAAGTTTACTTTAAAGTTGCACTCATACATTCTAAGAAAACATATGAACATATCGCTGTTTTTCAATATAACGGCCGGATGAAGGCTAATCCTCACATTATTACGTTTTTTCTTACAAATAATGCACATTTTACTTTTGGCATGCATTTGTAGATAAGAGATTTTGACATGGATGCAATTTTATTAATTTTCATAAAATGATGTACGTTTACCCCTGTCGTAGAACACCATAGATTATCTGCTGGATCTGATCCTCCTCACTGCTGAACTCTGACCCTGAGCTCTGACTTTGATCCTTCAAAAGATCAGGAGTCACCTGAAAGCAGAAATAAGTGGCTACGAATGTTACACAAGATTCAGTAGCATAGAAACACACAGAACAGAAAAGCACATCAATAACAACAATTGCAAATGTATCATGCATAATCTCCTACTAAACTGACATCTATTGTGACTTTAGTTTTCATCACTGATTAGTATTTGTTAAATAAAATTAATCTAATGCCAGAAAAATACACATTTTGAGTGTTAATTTGGACCTTTTTCTTCATACACTCTAGGGTATGACTGAAAGAAACAAAGCATTTTGAAACACACAGATGCATACGTTTCTCATGCAGTGTAAATCCTCCCTGGGCTTATCTAAACCCCATTACTCTCACCCTGCAATCTGAGTACAGGGTCTGTCAGCAGACACCACTCCAATGAGCCAAGGCACATTTACTTGAGCGCATGGGGCCAGGCTTCTGGATCAGCTTTCTGTAACCTGCTACAGCTACTTGCAAATGAGAGTGAAACGTAATGGACCATTTCTATTGAACGTCAACGAAGAAGAATGCAGACCAGTACCTGAGCTGATTTAAATCCTGATCCCTGTAGCAAGTAGTTCAATTTAACATATCGTGTGCTGGATTACACATTTGAGTACTATGTACTTCAGTGAACAAATAAGGCTTTTGTTATTATTGCAACAACACTTAACTTTTTACTTAAATGGCTTTAAAAGAAAAGTTTACAGAATGGAATAATAGAAATATGAAAACGCCCAATTTGCAACAACAACAAAAAAATCTATTTATGTTCCATCAGGTTTACTCACAATTGAGTAACCGTTATTAATTCTGAACAAACAATGAAACCGTCATAGCAGACATATTGCGCAATGTATAACGTCTAAACCTAATTTATCTGCTTGGCTTGTCGTACATAAAGAGAAAGTTTTTCTTTCACATGCGAGTCTGTTTCCTTTCCTGTTAACTACAGTCTGATAAACAGTTGGTCACTGTTAACACTGCTATCTGGGACTGAGAGAAACTTCAGAGCTCTGGAGGCCAGAGAAGGGAGCCGCACAGTGGGTCCTTTGTATTTGCACCTCCTGCTCGAAATGTCGACGTGAAAGATTGCAGTTTTACATTCTTCATGTTTACGTTTGTAGAAATGGCAAATATCTGGCAGGAATCACAGTACTAGCACCAGCGCCGGTGTACCTTTCATAAGTTACTGTACATTAATTGCATGTGTAGTGTACTTGTATTTTGGCATCAAGTATGAGTGAGAACTACTTTTAATATTCTCCAATTGTGTTGTAGATCAAGCTACAAGAAATTAAGCTGTACAATGCATACAGAAAATATTACACCTTCTACCACCCAAAAAAATTTTAATAAAAAAAATCCAGGGTTGTTGGATACAGCTATAATAAACTTGATTCAATGAATTTATCTGTATAGCGCTTTTAACAATTGCCATTGTTGCGAATTAGCTTAACAGATAATTTATTTATCCATTTTTTTATTTATAGACAATATGTTAGATAGATACACCACTCACATGCGCATCTACAGTGGACCAATCATTATTTAAGCCAGACGAATGCACGGCTGCGATCTTAGCCACGGATCCCGAGGCCCGGTTCGGTCTGCTGTAACCTGAAACAGGTAAGGATGATGGAGGAGAAGCATATTCATTTGAAGGCACCAGCTGAGCAGAAGAAAGAACGTTGGTTGCAGGCCCGTTTCCTACATTGACACCAGGAGTGCGCCCCCTGGAGGAACCTCCGGAAACACTGGCTTGTCCTGTAAAATTCCGGTCTCCATTTTTGGCACGTCTGTCTTGTGGAGGTTTAACAGCGTCTGAAGGAGATTCATAGTAGTTGTTTTTTCTTCTCAGATTTTCCTTGCCTAAAGAGCCGTTCAGCCCTGCTTGGTAGGAGCCTCCCCACTGGTTCCTTTCCATCCCCATGCCGATTCCGCTGTCCAGGTTGGCGTAGCTACCGGAGCGCCTATCTCCATTAGGGTGCTTAAAATCGTTTAAGGAGTTGTTGTAGTCACTCTCTCGGTCCAGCAGAGAGCCGTGAGACTGAGCCCTTCGCAACACGCTGGCATCCGCGGAGGAAAGATGCTGACCATCTTCTACCCCATCCTCCCGGCTTCTAAGGGGTGAAATAAACATTACAGCACTATATGCTACGTCCAGTAATAAGAAAATTACAATACATTCCACAATGTTTTATTCAGTTTATAGTTACGTTGAAAGTTGTGAAGTTAGTTCATGTTATTACGGTCATTAAAAGTAGTGTTCATTACAATTTCTCTTTTCCTCATTCTTCAGTTAAATGCAAATAGACAGGTAGGCTGAAGCATGAATGTGTATGTTCTACCCTGTAAACCGGTGTTACCTGGGTAGGCTGTTGTAGCTTGGGGTTCGGAGTTGCACTCCATAGGAATCACCTTTCTTTCCATCTTTAAGCATTACATACGGTTGGCCCGCGATGCCCTGCACCCTGACGGCCACGCCATACCGGGATGAGGATTTCCCGGTGCTGTCTCGACGACCTCCACCTGCGGGATCATGCAGGTCATTTATGAAGCGGATCTGAACCCCATAATCCACTGGGGTTTTTCTACCCGATGCTGATGCAGACATGCTGAAACAGACAAGGGGAAAGAGATCATCAATCAGACAATTCACTCATTAACTAGCATTCTGGTAGGAACCCAGAGAACTTAATAAAAAGCACAAAGCATAGAGGAGAAACTCGACATAGCAGCAATCTAAGCTCAAGACTGAACAGGGAAGTCTAAAGCAAAGACTCTGCAACTTTACCTGTAATCTGATTAGATTTTTTTCAATTATGTTAGGGTGAAACTAAGACACATTGCAACCTAAATAATCAAAACATACTGGAATATGATCAGAATTCTTGGAGAATTAACTTGTTACCCAAATAGCTGACGCTGCTGAGATATCTTAATCACTAATGTATTGTTCTTGTATTTTCTCCACGGAATCAACGTTAAAGAACCGCTGCCACACTTGAGTTTTTGTTTTCTTTTAAAGCACGAGATAGTAGCATTTTTGCATTGAGTACAAGGCTGCCTAATTGTATGAATTTACAATCCAAATCTAAACTGGTGCCGTCAGATTTGGCAAGTCAGGCACTATATTGCATGACATCATTGGGGGATTTGGGACCAGGAACTTGATCCCAGATTTTTTGTTTGTTTTTTTTGTTTGTTTTTGTTAGAGCTTGAACAAAAGCAAACACACAAGATGGTAGTGAGTTTGTTGGACAGAAATAACTTTTATTGATTTCTGACAGCTCATTTGAATGGAAAACTCAGATTAAGATAGGGGGGGAAAAAAAAAAAAAAAAACCCAAATGATATTTCCCTAATACACTGATTTGAACCACATGTCTTGAAATCAGAAAATGCAATATCTGAATCTTCAAGAGGACAGATAGCCAAGTGCAAAAATGTGCTCAGGTGCTTTATTTTTGCTCCTGCGTACATTTTTGCAAGCCTGCCCCCCACTCGTTACCTCATTCCCTCCAAAATAAGTGTGTCAAGATCGCATCATGTACTTGCTGCAGATTTTTCACCTGGGAATATAAGGGGGAACATCCCAAGATGCATCCATGATGTGAATCTTACATTGTCTTGTCTATCCCAAACAATCATTCTGGCCAGTGAATGATTCGGTACCAGGCCGCATATAACGAATTTAAAATATTGCTTTTTTAAATTTAATTTCCAATTTATTGACCATCAGAGTCTACAGAGTCAGTGTTATTATTTTTTGTAATGTAAAAAAAAAAATGATGAGATCATCTCCCATTCGTGACTTAAAGCTTCAGTTAATGTGCTACTCACACATCCTTTAGCAAGAACCACAAAATCATGAACGTGTAAAGGCCATTTTGAGACTTATGCTAAACAGAAAGTCATCTGGTTTAATCTCATATTTGTTATAATTTACATTTTTAGATCTCACAGGCAAATTTTCTAAGCGAGGCTGCTCACAAAGAAAGTGGGTTTAGTGTTCAGGTCAATTGTTAAACAAAAAAAACAAAAAAAAAAGTTTTAAAAATGCCCCCCAGGTCAGCCTGTTTTTAGGATTCCGCTTTCACACTTCTCTCTGTATTAGATTTGATCCCCAGTAAAAGTAAGCTAATGCTACAAGCTAACTCTAGGTAAAATGAATTAAAAAAAAAAGAAAATAATAAAATAAAAAATACCCAATAATGAGACAGCAGATGAGACTCGGAGACAAAATGAAAGCTACTACCCAAGAGTCCTACCTAAATTATGGGTTTATTGCAACCGTTGATTCACGTGCTCCAAGCCTGTATTATACATGATCTGTTTAACAGATGTGGAAAAGCATGTTTGAGACAATCTCAACTCTGATGTTTTTCTGGATTAAAATTAAGGTGGAATATCCCGAGATGCTCTTCAGCGTATCTCAGAAAGGGGAAAGGCAACACTAAGTCATATATACAACTATCAGTTCGACCCAGTCTGGCCCTTCTCCTCCGACCAAAGGCATCAAAAAGGCATTTTGTCCAGAGAACTGCTGCTCACTGGATATATTTTCTCTTTTTCAGATCACTGTTTGTAAACCTTAGGAATGACGGTGTGTGAAAATTTCAGTAGGATCAACAGTTTCCAAAATACTCAAACCAAAAGGTCTGATTCCCATTCTGATGCTCAGTTTGAACTTTAGAAAATCGTCTTGACCATGTCTACATGCCTTAGTGCATTGATCTGCTGCCATGTGATCAGCTTATTAGACCTTAATAAGCAGTTGAACAGATGCACCTAATGAACTTGCTGTTGGGTGTGTGTATGTACAGTATATAGGGTTTGTAACATCTCACTTGGCTCACACTTTCTGTACAGTACTTTCTCCCAAATCCTCTACTGTCTTTTTCCAAGATATGACATGGCAAACACTGTTGGTACTGTACAACTGACATTTTTTTCTTCTGGTTCTAAACACACTTTCTTTGTGAGCAGCCCTGCATGGATGCCATTTCTGGACTACTCAAGAAAGAAAGTTTGCCTACGAGGTATCAAAATTCAATCAATCAAATATGCACAAGTCTCAGAATGGTCTGTATAATTGTTTCATGGTTCTTGCCAAATCGGTTGTGAGAATGGCTGACATTTATTCTGACAGTCTCTTGTCAAAAATCGAAACAAGGAAGTGCTCCGAGCTGTGGTAATCAAGTCTAAGTCACAGACTGTAAAGTCCTATAAATTAGTCATCCATGAATGACGTGTACAATACATGTATATACTGTAGGACATCAGGCGTTAGACTTAAATTCTGTAACTCATTTCCTAAATATCACTGCATGTCCAAACACACTTATTGCAGCATTTTACAAAAAATAATTCAGCTAAATATGCAAATATAGCACTCTGTGCAAGACTTATACCCTGATGCTAAAGGATAAAAATAAGTCTACCTTTTGTGGAACTGGAGCTTTGATGTGTTTTCATGGATTATTGTGGTTTGGCACATTGACTCTGTGTTCCAAGAGTGCACATATACTGTAGGTTAGCCACAGAGCACTCAACATTTTTATTTATTTATTTATTTATTTATTTTTTACAACAAACTGGAATCAGACATGGTCTGTATATACAAGCTACGGGACAAACCTATAGAGTAACCCGAGTTCACCAGAAGCACGGCTTAAAACACAACCTACACATTATACCTGAACTAAACTTTAAAATGGCTTTAAAGATTACTTGTATACAGCCTGTATTTAGGCTTTATGTAGCAGACCATGTAACAGTTGGGCAGGGGTTTAAACACGCTACACAAATTATATATTAGACATCACGGACAACAGTGGTGTTTCTTGCCGCTAAGCTCCGCCCTGAAATGATCGTCATATCAAAAAGAAATCCAATGAGCAAGCTTTGTTGTGAATAACAACAATTGTGATTGTCTGATTTGTCTTTTACAGGTTTTGTAGCGACTAAAATCTATATGATAAGTAAGAATGCAGTATTGGACTGATGCTGCAGTCATCCAGGTTAATTTGTTCCAATACTTCACCGATATCACTTAATTTTAATGATGCAAGGCCCCTCATTCTCTCTCGTGTCAATGCGGAATGATCTTTCTGGGCATGAGACTAAACTGCAGGAACAGCAATCGGATTAGATCAAGTTCCAAAGTTTAATGTTATAACAGTAAGGTTAATTTAATGTGCTAGCTCGCAGTACATCCATGTTTAGACTGTCTGTCTCTCTTGCATATATCTCACGCAACAGTGCATCTCGTGGCCAGTCTGGATTTTGTTTGTTTGCTTTCTAGCCAATTCCAACGCTGTGTCCTGGGATAATAGCGACAAAATACAACTAGTTATTTGCTCCTTTGCATTTATTTTGTAAATTTGTTATCATCTTCAGCTTGGAAAAATTAACATTTCCGCATGCGCATGTTTCCAACATGGGTGAAAGCAGGTCGGTACTGGCACCACGATCCACAGTACTGGAACGAGAGAATATTAGCTGCAAAGATCCACACTCAAAACAAGTCACAGAAGAACTTTTATCAAGAAAACACATCTGATAACATTATGTCTTCTTAAATGACAATTTGCCTCCTTATTAATTGATTGAAGTTGTTCCAAATTACCTCTGAACCGTCGTTTTGTTGATGTCCAACACGAGCTAACAAAGCTAACTAGCTTCTAACACGAGACTAAATCACAAATTTTACACCATGTGTTCAACCCCAGAACCGTAGCGGATATCCTAAAGTGGAATAAGTGCAGACAAACTTCAGCAATTTACAGGAACGTCCACCACCTCCATGGTTTATTCTGTTCACCTTTTGGCTACATAGGGGGAGAATTTTAAACCCTTTTCACATGTCCTAATTAAAGTGTCTTTCACCGAGTCTTGGTCACCGGTTCTGCCAGTCACGTTTGGTTAGCTCCAGCAGTTGTGGAACGATACATGTTGGCGGAGCAAAATGATTGGTTAAATAAACCAATGATATTTAGTACACCCTTACTCCCGCTCATGTGATATTGCTTAAGTACATGACAAATATAGCTTTTTTAGACGTCACTTGCGCGTCTCAGTGGAGGTGGCGAGATTAAAGTGCAAAGGGTGCGTCAGTCTCTGACATTATAATCCATCAGCACGATGACTTTGTCGAGACAGCAGGGCGGGTGTGTGTGTCTTTATTGCGACTGGATACGGCAGTTTTGACATGCCTTGGCAGTTCGTGAACAGGTTACAATAGTGTGACTGGTCACATTCCAGGACGACAGCAGTGATGACACTTTAGAATAAATAAAAAATAAAAAAAAAACCTAGGAAAACCAAAAGAAACATGGACGGCATAAAACGTTGTGAAAACACCATTATTGATTTAAATATTATAAACACAGTGGTTAAAAACAATATGATTAAACAAATTATAATAACACTAATAATAGTAATAATGATAAAGTAAAGAGAGTAAAGTGAACAAATCCAAAGAAAATGCCAAAGGATGAAAAGAGCCAGCTCTCTGCTCTTATCAAAGTTCACTGTGGTGATAAAAAGAAGCAACCACCTGTTCATTTTAGAGACACACCTCCCCTTGTTCTTCTCTTTTCCACAGACACACATTCAGATGACTTCCTCTTTAATATAAAACAAATAAGCAACAAATCACAGTGTTCTGTAAGGCCCTGTATAACCATACAAACAAAACTCTTTCCCCGTATCTGTTAGAATGACTCAAAGTATGCACATGTACAGTATGTGTGTGGGTGTTTGCACACAAACACAGTCATTAAGTCGAATCTAGTAAAAGAAAGTGGAGCAGTGGAGTTGGCAGCCAGTGTAGTTAAAAGGTCTTAGTCTCATGTGACCATTCAGTCAAAAGAAAAAAGAACTCAGCTTTTACTCTAGAACATCACAATGACGAAAATAATAAACTAAGACTATATAATCAGCTTATAGGTACTATATTTCACACACGCACAGTGTCAGTGATGGTGTTCTGTCCTCTCATCACATATGAAGGTTATTAGTTGAGTCTGGGTAGTGTCTGTTCCTTTTGTCTGACCATTACAGTATGTGAGCATTGTATATTGTATGAAGTGCAATAAAATAATCACATCTGGGGACCTTCTTAACTTCACATACTTTGGAGTCATGCAGCAGCATAATGAATCAGGTGACGGGATGATGGACGTACACAGGGATCTGTTTAATTTCACAGGAATTCTTGGATGGATTTTACACTGTCGCTCATGGTGTTCCTGCTGAGACACAATTTGCATTCAACTTTATTATTTTGTACTGAATCCTCATATTCTGAATAGCCGTTCATCTGTGAATATCCTGTGATATCAGGATCTGGTCTTGGGCATATCAGAACTCCCCAGCTTCTCTAGAGAAAGTTAAACCTGTGCCATGTAGTTAAAAACCCTTCACCTCTTCCAATGTGTGCAACACTGAGGGTTACAGGATTGTGGTGCCATCATCAACAGTCAGGTATGTTTACATTTAAACATAGCTACATGCTAAATGAAAACTTGTTTGATGCGAATTAAAATAATACTATTGACATCCAGATTTCATGTGTACCACCTCCATTAAAAGAAAATAGTCCACCGCAGTGCATCATACAATTATCTCTGCTAAACTCGTATCCAACATCAAAAACCAACATGAAATCCGACCAAAATGAAATTAAGGAGCAGACTGGATATGAGGAATACACTTTGGGTGTTCCCCATCACTCCTAGATGGGAACATCTCGTCAAAGGGAAACAAGCTCAGGACTTGTCCTGATTCTGCGTTATGGTATGTTGTATATATTATGCACTTTATTATGCTTTGTTACGATCGCATGATCGCCAGTCCGTGAAAAACCATTCACATGAAACTGGTCCGTGGTGCAAAAAAAGGTTGGAGACCACTGGTCTGAAGCACACCACCTGCAGGATTACGAAGGAACGACAAAATTTCACCACCTCGAATGCAAACCAATATAAATTTTAAATAAATATAAAAAATTTGGAGTCAGTGTGGCAATACATACATGTGATTATTTTATGTGCTGATTTATCATATGTCAAACTCAACCGTCCTTCCCTCCCGGAGTACGCAGAGAAAACCCAGCAAGAACGAGTAGAGCATGCAAACTCTACACACACAGACACAAGGTGGGAATCAAACACTTGACCCTGAAAGTGCGAGTCCCCATCTCTATTTCCAGTTAATGCCCCTAGTTGAAATACCCCTCAGATAATTTACTTCCTTTATTTCACTCTCATTCTATGTTTCAGTGTTTGAGCTACTGTACTTGAGAACAACAGGGCTCAGGAACAAGTTAGGGGAGGGGCTCTTCTTATATGAGGTCATGTTAGAAGGAAAATCAGACTGGCTAAAAGAAAACAGAACAAAAAGCAGGATTTCTTTTCACTTTGTACTGTACATGCACACTGGACTGGAGGACCATCTGAATGTCAAAACATAACCAAAGGAAATTTTGCACAATAAATTCCCTTGAGATAAGCAAAATCTTATTAAAACAACTAGAGAGGTACATTTCCTGAAGAAAATGTGAGTGGTGCTTGCCGTGGCAAGTTAACACGAGGCCAGCAACATGCTAATCAGCTTATCTCCATGATAGGAACATGGTAATCATGTTAAGCGCAAAATGCTAATATAGTTAGCATGATGCTAGTTGTTGTTGGTCTTTCGGCTGTTCCCGACACGGGGTCGCCACAGCGGAATATCCAGTCCGCACAACAACTTGGCACAGGTTTTACGCCGGATGCCCTTCCTGACGCA
>JAOTQY010000045.1:26134369-26145170 GCA_026413445.1 Dolichallabes microphthalmus
GTATGTTAATAACGAATAAAACATTCATTGCAATTTGGTTGCATATTGTATTAGGAGGCTGTATAGTAATGGCAATATGATCTTTTATCTATATGGTGCAGCTCTATAGATCTCATTCTGTAAAAAGAGATCAGCTTCCTTCTAGGATTAAGTGATATGAAAATGTTCATAATGTTCAAATGATCAATATACACCAATCAGCCACTTATACAAAAAACACTTATACATAAAGGAAGCAACAATGATTCTTTTGTTACAGTGCCACCTGTCACAGGGTTTAATATATTAAACACTAAGTGAACAGTCGCATCTTAAAGTTGCTGTGCTGAAGGCAGGAAAACCAAGAACGTCAAGTCAAGTGGTTTTATTGTCATTTCAACATACACTGATCAGCCATAAAATTGTGAACACTGACAGGTAAACTGAACAACACTGATCACCAACTATACACCAATAAACTGGTGAAAGGATCATGTGCATCCAATGCTTACCCATCCCTGCAGGGAGTAAAGGCCGGTCTAATCCCACAAATTGATGGGGAAAAAAGCCAGGCCACACAGCACCCCCCCAAAATTCTTGGGGAACCATGCCCCAATGGGTCAGGGGCCGCCTCTGTGGCACAAGGGAGCCCCCGAACCCTAGAAGGTTTTAATGTTAATGTTTTGTATGTTTTTGCCAATATAGCAGAGACAGTATACAGCAGAGACAGTACACTGTGACACGGTCAGTGCATCTCTAAAATGTCAGTTGGTCTTGGGTGTTCCCAGTGGGCAGTTGTTAGTAAGTACCAAAAATAGTCCAAGGAAGGGCAATCGGTGACCTGGCAACAATAGATGGCCGGGTGCATGTGCATCACTTACCTGGGGAACAGATGCCATCAGGATGGACTAATGGGAAGACGTCAAGCTGACAGAGGCAGTGTTATACTCTGGCCAGTGCTGGGCTGGGAAACATTTTCATATTTTGTATTCAAATGGATGTTACTTTATCACATACCACCTGATTGTTGTAGATCAAGTTGCACCCCTTTATTACAAAGGTGTTTGCTAATGGCAGTGCCTTCTTTCAGCAATAAATTTTTTTTTTTTAATTGACAGAGTTGACATGGACTCCATGTTCTTCTGATCATGCAAGTGCTATACAAACAAGTTTAATCCATAGGAGCCTCACCTTGCAACCAGGAGGCTTAAAGGATCTGCTACTAACAAGTTGATACGAGATACAGCAACACACCTTCGGAGGTCTTGTGGAGTCCATGACTTGATGGGTCGGAGCTGTTTTGGCATCACAGTACAATATTAGACAGGTGGTTTTAATGATATGGCTCACTCTGTACAAGTTTGGAACGGCTCCCAGACGTACGCGCAAGTGTAATAAAAATAAGCGAAAATTAATAGATTAATTAAAATAGGCAAATGGTAATGTTTAAATTACTTTACAAATCTCCTCAAGCATACTCGAACACCATTTATTGTACTGCATATTTTATTGTATAGTACTACTGATTCAAGTTTCCTCTCTGTTGCTCCTTATGTTTTTTTTAAATGAATGAATGAATTACATTTTTTCTCCATAGTGCAGAGCAGCACAGATTTTTTCAACACCCGTGTGTATCAAAGTACAAGGACTGCATTAAACCGCATGTGTTTTACCTTTGTTTATACACTGACTTAATAGAATTGTCATGAAATCGGGTAGACTTTGGACCTACAACACACATTTATGCCAGAATATCAAATAAAGTGAGATTTTTTTGTGTTAGAAATTGATGTTATGGATGTGTTATATACACTTACAGGCTGCTTTACTAGTAACATCTGTACACCTTCTCATTTGTGGAATAATGTTACTCAAGAAAAGGACTCTGTGGCAACAGTGAAAACACTATGATAGTTACAATTTTGAAGAAAAAAAAATGAAGCAATATTTTTTCTTGTTTTCAAATAACAAATATGAAATCAGTGCAGTATTCTGCTGATGCAGCCATTCTACCTAAATGTTTAATGTGTTGTGAATTCTTACTATGTTACTCTTCTGCTCATGGTTGGGAAGAGTGGTTAGTTGAGTAAAAACGTGTCATTTCTACTCAAAGCATTATGCATAGTGATTGTTGTGTGTAAAAATCCCAGGAGACACCAAAACCAGCACCAACAGTTACTGTATGTCACGGTCAGCAGAACTAGCCAGGAGACATCGGAGAGTTGAAAGAATTGTAATTTATCATCCATTTCAACTAAAATATGGCAATTAGGCTCTTACTTTCAAACTCTTTCAGTCTGATGAAATTTAAAATGAAATCTGCAATCATCCTCTTCTTTTTCCCTGACTCCTCCTTCCATTAGTAAACTCTTGCCCATAACTTCAACTCACAATACACAAATTGCTGATGCAGACCGTGTACGGATGTTCCTATTAAAGTGGCCTGCGAGTTTCGATATAGTGAGAGTGCCGTTATTCTGTTCATCATGTCAACCTAAGCACCTCCTCATGCACATAACTGGTGATTTCCAAACCAACTTTCTCTCATTGTGATTGTGTAATACCTCGCCAGAGCATTGTGTGGTGGAATGAAGTGCCTGCACATTGTAATCCTTGCCCTGACCCTGATCTCGCTCTTGTTCCTTTTTCCTTCTGTTTGTCTCTGTCTCACTCTAACACATTCCCCAATCAATGTTTATTCAGGCACACTACTCTCTTCCTCATTTCATTTCATTTTACCTCTTCAACACATCCATGACTCTACATACACCCTCTCACCTTTCATTTTTTCATTTTGTCCTCCAGTGATCTTCCCCTCCTTATGTTTCATTACATTTCTCCATGTATTCCAAAGCCATACCTCCTCTGATCACTCTGCTCTTGCTCTCTTGTTCACAGGTGAGCGAGGACTGGAAATATGTTGCCATGGTTATCGATCGCCTCTTCCTCTGGATCTTCGTCTTCGTGTGCGTCTTCGGCACAGTGGGGATGTTCCTGCAGCCGCTCTTTCAGAACTCGTCCAAGACTGTCATGAACACGCCTGGCTGACCGATCAGACACCGCACGGCACAGGACGGAGTGAGGAGAGAGGAAGGAGGGCTCCGAGGGGAGCTGAGATGGAATGGCTTTGTGTCTGACTCTAGACTGCTCTTCAGCCATAATCCTGTAGGTTTATATCGAGACCCTTTTTTGGAATATCTAAACACAATCGATAACCACACAGCAATTTTTTTTTTTTTTTTACAAAAATTGCGAAGCACCTCTCATCTAATAACCTCCCTCCTCTCCTTTGAGTACTAATCAAGCCAATCAGGGAGAGAGAGCACACTTCACTCTGCCAGCGAAACCAATGTTATTCTCTGCAAGCAGCCTGCTAGATTGAGCCATCTTCACCCACGAGCTCCACCGTGTGACAGCTAGCGAGTGTACCGCTTCCTTGAGACACTAGTGACTGCTAATTACTGTCGTGGAGATGGGTCTAAGTGCTATTGTTTCTGTGAATGGTTATTTCAGGCATTGCGGCAATAGTGTATTATTGTACTAAACATAGCCAGAATGTGTTTTAAGGTGTAACACTCATGACAATACACAATGACGGGTGGTGAAGCGCTTAGCGATGAATGACGAGCAGATTGAGCTGTGTATACTCTAGATATAAAGTTGCGGTGAGAAAGAAAAATGAATGGGTGCTGAATTGACCTGGGAAATGAGTCCTGGACAATGAACAGCGCACCAGTAGGAGGACATTTACAGTAACAAATAAGAAAAAAGACTGAAATAGGTTAAAAAAAAAAAAAAAGCCAGATCAATTGCAGCTATGATATGCATATTCAGATTTATTTTCCTCTATTCCATTCCTTCCCTCCACTATTTTCACCTTTTATAGATTTTGATTCCTTGTGCAGCTGTAATGTGAGGCGCCACTTGCTATGAATGAAAAGTGAAGCACATGCATTATATTATAAATGTTTTGCGGCGGTGGGTAACAATACACTCCTGCACTATGTTTGTACCATAACCTCGTCTGCACCGTTGCCATCCTTTTCATTCAGTTGTATTTATCTCATTGCTTTGATCTTCCCCCTCTATTTGATCCCCTGCCTTTACAATTACATTAGAGAGATATCTTAGTATTGTTATACTCTGTATCTTAAACACGATATATATGAATTTTAAGATTTCACTTGCCTGTGAAGTACAATTAGGGTTTGGTCATTGCAAGTCTCTTTATCAGAGCGTTTTTTTTCACAGTAATAACCTGTAATGAGATTTGATATATTTTAAGCTTGGGCTTTCTTATAGATTATTATTATTATTATTATTATTATTATTATTTAAAAATACATATGATTCATTACTGTCCTCGCATCTTCCTCCATATATATATTTTTCAACATCACCTAACGGATGTCCAGCCTAACTAAAGTAACCTTAACATGACTACAGGATGAAATGAGTTGTATTATATTTTCTATTTTATCTTCATTAACGAAAAATACTTGCCAAAAGATGTGGTATGCTGGCAAATAACAATGCACCTCTATGCACACTTTAAACACCCATCAATCCAACACACACTCTCTCCTTCACAAGTTTATTTCTCTGCCTGACCCATCACTTTATCTTAACTTGTTTAATAAACGCTAGAGGTCCAGAACCTTAAATGTGTTTGATTTATGAATAAGCGTGTCTACTTAAAAGCTTTATAAATTTCTTATATTGTTAGAGTATATAGGAGTATATAAAAGACTTTGTGATTCCTGCATACAAAAGGAGCTGTGAAACAGCTGCTCAGGCCAGTGTGTCGAGTTTCAGTTGCATAACTCCATTACTGTATGTGTTGATCCATAACAGATTTCTGTATTAGGTATTTTAACGACTTTGACTAATGTCGGGCTACACTAAATGGACAAAAGTATTTGGCCAAACCAAATGTTGGCCAAACCAGTAATGTTTCAATCCCCTTATTCCCAGGTCAACCTTAATTCTTTAGCATAACAATACATCTTGGACAATGCTATTTCCAACAGTATGGGGACGGCCCTTTCTAATTCCAACATGACTGTACCCCAGTGCATAAAGCAAGGACTATGAAGACATGGTTCGATGAGTTCCGTATGGAAGAACTTGACTGGCCCACACAAGACCATGACCTCAACCCCATCGAGCATCTTTGGGATGAACTGGAACAGAGATTGCAAGCACAGGCCTTCTTGTCCAACATCAGTGCCTGACCTCATAAATGCTCTACAGAATGAATGGGTCTGAATTCCCACAGAAACACTCCAAAATCTTATGGACAGCCTTTCAAGAAGAGTGGAAACTGTTTATAGCTGCAAAAGTGGGACCAACTCCATATTGAAGTATACAGTATGTATTTGGATACAATGTCATTGCAGGTTTGGCCAAATACTTATGACTGCTAGTGTAGTTCGACTAAGTTTACGACTTTAGAACTTAAGAACTGTCTTTGCATAGTAATGTCTCTAACCAAGTTCCTCATACATGGTAATGTGCTGGGTTTTTACAATAATCATAACTCCTAATGCTATTTTGGTTAAACATGTTAGCTAGCAAAAATGTATTGGGCTTTATCAAGTATTTACTAGTACCTCAACAATTCACCCAGTGGACATTCGAGGTACTGCACCTTTTTGGAACAGGAGGTTTCCCTTTGCTGATTATCCTGTGATACTTACATGAAGTAAGATATTAAAACCGTAGCTTTCGCCTGTAAGAAACTAAATCTTGCTTTATCATCCCTAAGTTTCTCACACAGGACAAAAATCACAGTGTGTATAATCATGCTTTTTTAAATGTGATCTTTATCATAATATTGAAGATAATGTGGTTCTACAGTGAACAGAAGCAAAAAAGGATTTTAATAAAAAGAAAAAGATGTGACGATATACACATAATCAACAATGGATTTCATTCCCTCATACAGTATTTCATATTTTACTTCGATATGACCATAACAAATGTGTTCTGTGGCCCAACTTTTATATATTAGAATTATACATATTGATCATATTGGTGTGCGTAGATTGATATAGATAGAGATCTTGTATTCACATCTTCCAACTTTTCTCCTTTTTAACATTCAGTGGTCATTTGTTAGCTTTAGTGCAAATATATATATATATATATATATGAAACGACACAGCGTCTACTCTTTCTTAGCACCTTTCTCTGTATTGTACTCCTGGAAGAAGTCGTTGCAGGCTACGGTGAGTGCACCGACAAGGATGACGAACTCCGTAAAGTCCACCTCGCCATCGTTATTTGAGTCCAGGTCACCCATCACCTTCTCCACAGCATCCTTGTCCTGTGCGTTCTGTTCATGTGAAAGATGAAGCATGACAACAAGGTATGTGTCACCTACGCAATAAACAAGGATATCGAGAATATTCTATCTTCTTACCCCCAGATAGTTTCCTAGCTCCTGCGTAAGCATATCTTTGAGCTCACTTTTGCTGAGTGTGTATTTGTCCCCTTCGTTACCAGAGTACTTGTGAAAGGTCTGGATCATCAACTGCATGGCGCTCTCCAGGGTGGTGGCGTTCTCCGAGTTCAGGGTAGACATTCTGTCCAAGAAACAAAAACCCTTTTTTCCCCCTTTTGGCGTTACTAATTATTGAAACAGGTCAAAATGTCTTAAATTTTGCAGCACTGGCTGATGGTGCCGAAAGAGGACTTTAACTAGATGAGTGAAATATGAGTCTGCTGATAAGAGTGAAATCCTAACCTGAGAAAACACACACTGAACCTAGAAAGCAGTAGAAGAAACTACCCGGCTGACTGTAAGATGAACTCAGTTTAAGCTTCACTGCACTGGGGTCAGATAAGAAAGCTCTCTCGCTCTCTCTCTGCCTGTCTCTAACACACACACACACAAGCCAGGAGTCACGATTGGTTCTGTCTGTCACTATTACATCCAGGACAAAGTTCTGTACATTAAAGTCAGGTCATCACTGCAGTTGTATTATACACTATATTAACTTAATTATTAATTAATTGTATCAAATCATCATGAACTGTATTAAATATAACCTTATTTCAGTTTGTCACAAAACAGAACAGGCAATCACTGTAATCACATGTGCAGTAGTTCCGTATAATGCATTAACAGCCAATCATTAAATATTCTGTCTTTACCCAGGCTCACTTAAATATAGAACTTTTATCACATGTAGTTATATATACATATATAATGTGCCATTTTGTTCAGCCTATGTCATGCATGCATCCATCCATCCGTCAATTTACCTGAGCGTCAGAAGAGTGCTGCCTTTACTTTTGTTGAAGGAAAAACAGAAGCTCACGGCTGTGTAAGAGAAGCAGAGGCGGACCGTGTCTTATATACTCCTCTTGCCCTCCTCTCATCCACTTCTTCCCCTCCTCCTCCATCACCTTCTCTCCATCCTTCCAATACCTCTGGCCACCTGTCACTGTTCTCTCCTCCCTCTCTGTTTACACTCATTCATCTATCGCATGTTCTCGGCCTCTAAAGACCAAAAACACATCATTAAAACATGAGGCTCAGAACTCAAGCTTGTCTTGATTTTCCATCACTACTATTGCTGTAAATAGATCGTTCCTTATATAGAAAGGGAACACATCACTTACATCAGGGCCGCTAAGGTGTAGTTATACATTCCAGCACTTGTCGCATTAAATTTTTAGGATGGTGATAGTGCAGCATGCTGATCTAAATGATTAAGTGCTGTAATCGATGGTTTAATCACAGACATCACTTTTCAACCCACAAAAACAGTAAAGACAAAGTTTACATTTGTGTTCAATAATGTATATGGATTACGGTTACTGACTTTTATTCACATGGCATCTAACCAAGTCAAAAACTGCATTCCAAAACATCATTATTTTATTATTTTAATTTAATAACTCTCTCTCTCAGAATAACTTGTTATTCGCTGAACTGGGGTGATATTCATAAAATGCACCACCTACACAAGTTCACAAGTCTCAAATAGTCCTATCCTTTGCAGGGACATTTGAATCCCATCAAGATATAAAACCACAACCACAAGAAACACAAACTGTTTAATTAGTATTAGTAGTGTTTAATTAGGTATTGTTTAATTAGTGCTTTTTTGGGTGTGTGTGTGATGGCTGAAGGTATCAGGTTGTAAGAACAGATATGGATGGATAGCCTGTTGAAATACAATAAGTGTCATTGTGTGTGTGTGCATGTGCATGTGTCTGGACATGTGCCAAAGTACAGCCTCAATGTGTCACCAGTTATATAAGATGCTTGTTGTGAGTATTAACTTCATAATTGTAAGGTTAAATGTTTTGTGACCAGCATCTGCAATTAACTACTTTAGATATGCTTTTGGAACTATATACAGTATGTTATGTAAAATGTGAAGCTTTTAAAGAACAATATTGTTGCAAATTCTCGATAATTTACAACGTAAACGTTTTATAATTTAAGTATACTTTATAGTGTACAGTGATGGGTGAATGTACTGTAGTCTGGTACTGTGCATCACTAAAAGATTCAGTGGCGGTCTTCAGTACCAGAAAGAGGGGAGAAAAACCTGACAAAAGCCATTTTCAAAACCAGTCTCCGCAGCACATATAATTACATTGTCAACTTTAAAAAGCACTCATCTTCTTCGTAATTGCTTATGTTGTTCCGAATTGCTATTGAACCGTCCGTTTTGCTTCGATCTTTCATTCGTTAGTTAACGTGAGCGCGAGCTTCTTCCAAGTTCATGACTTACCTTTGTTTCACAGCGAACATGAGCAACAAAATCCCAAAATCCTCTCTAACCCCTGATCAATGGCCCTACTTCATGTGTGGAACAAGGGATTCTAAATCATTCATATCACACTAACTTTCCATTCTACACCATTTTGGATTCATCCTGGAACAGTTTTTTCTTTTATGTTTTGAAACAGTTAGTTGACTGACGCTTTCGTGAGATTTACATGACTGTCCACATTCTCCATGGGTTATTCTCCTCATCTCTAGGCTACATAATACTAGTAAGAATTTAAAACTACTTTCACCCCTGGGTGCAATAAAATATTAAGGATATTTCATGTAGTAATGCTTGTATAATATACTCTGGAGAAGCATAATATTTCAGACAGTTGATTAAGCAGAATGAAACATTCAGATTTTTTACCTTTTTATTTCCATGCAATATCTTCAAAGTACAAAACAATATTTATGGTCATTGTAGCATCAGTTCCCAGTCCAGCTATACTGCATTTCTTAAAGGAATGTGATTGATGTTTTGAGAGCAGTGTAAATAATTTTGGCATATAGTGGGTGGATATTTAACACTGAATAAAGCTGAACCCCAACAGGACGATGCATTACTAATTCTTGTAGAAAAAAAGCATTAAAATATTTGGGCGCATCACAGTGAGCTTTCTTGGCCAGGTATATAAGTATATCGGAATACACAAGGGCGAAGTCGATCAGTTGTTGAGTGTCACGGTCTCAGTTGGTGCTCTGACCTTTAGCTTTACTTTCGCTCAGTGAGTTGGCCAAGTAGCCGATCAGGGTCATGTACTCCTGGAAGCCGACCTTCCCATCCTGGTTCTCGTCCAGGCCTTGCATCATAGTCTTTACTGATGATGTGCTATCTGTGTCCTATGTCAAAGAAGTTAGGAAATTAATTAGTAACATCTAAATACAATTTCTCTCACTTAAATTAGTTATCATCTAAGCCCGAGCACTGCCACACCACCACTGTATGCATTTGGTGCATGAGCTGCACATTTTAACATCGGGATACAATAGTATGATTTCCAATTTGTATTGTGAACACAAGAGACCATCTTACAGACATGATGTTCCCTAGTTGATTCTTGACCAGCTTTTGGAAATTGTCCTTGTTGAGACTCTCCTTCCCACGGGACGAGCTGATGAACTGCCCAATCACGGTCTTGATAGCGGCCTCCATTTCTAGTGCAATGCAGAGAAAAAAACAGCAGAAAACGAATACAGAAGAACTATTTATAAGCAAATCAAGACCATTGAGTGATCAGTAGCAAACATTGGGACAAAAAAACAGAACAAGTTATTAGAAAAAAAAAATGGTTCCGTAGAGCTTTGTTTTTTTTGGTTTCAGTTGAATCAGATGGTTTTTAGTTGTTAGTTTCTAACAAATATCCTGAGTACTATAGGATCTAAAAATCTGCACCAAGAAAAAGCATATCTGACTGGATATTAAAACACATCTACACTAAACTGAACACATTTCACTTCACAAAAACTTTCAGAGCCATAAAACTGTAACAGTTTAAAGCCATAATGTGTCTTGCGGCAATTTTTGAAACCTGTCAAGGTGTAATAAGAAAGGTGGGAAAGAATAGAAACCAATTCAAATTAGTAGCTAACTGGTTCCAAGTAGGCGACACAGTGGTTTAGTGGTTAGCACTGTCGCCTTGCCCCTCCATGTTCCGGGTTCGATTCCCGCCTCAGGGCTGTGTGGATGGAGTTTGCATGTTCTCCCAGTGTTTTGTGGGTTTCCTCCGAGTAATCCAGTTTCCTCCAACAGTACAAAGACATGCAGATTAGGCTGATTGGTGTTCCAAAATTGCCCATGTGTGAACGATCGTGCAAGTGTACATGTGCATGCCCTCGAGAGGACCCTGCCTCATGCCCCAAGTCTCCTGGGATAGATATAGGCTTCAGGCCCTGACAATGAGTGAGTGAGAATAAGAGGTTTTAAGTAACCAATACTAATAAGGGGTATGGCCAAAAATGTTGGCACTATCATAGTATAATATAATGCCTTTCATTTTAAAAGTCAAATTTTTACTGAACAATTTTTAC
>JAOTQY010000045.1:26173278-26201433 GCA_026413445.1 Dolichallabes microphthalmus
GGAGTACCCAGAGGAAACCCACCAAACACGGGGAGAACATGCAAACTCCATGCACACAGAGACGGGAATCGAGCCTGCTGTTTTAATAACAATCTAATAAAATGAAATAAAAAAGGATATTAAATTATTATAAAATGTAGTTATTTTCAGACGTTTTCCCCCTAAGAGTATCTTTAGTCTCAATAAAATTATGTAACATAATTATTCACATTGCTTACCTCTAACAGTAGGATAGTAAAAATTACCGACACAAACACACAAAATATACTTAGAAGCAAAGAATGAAAGGACAAAAACAAAGTTCTCACATTCCTATATCATCCTGCTTTCTCTTTCCTGTGGTTCAGTCCAGGATCTCTTTTATGCACCAGCAGCAGAGCAGGAAGTAAAGGCACTCTTTAAGAGTTTGGATGACCCCGTAGGCGATGTTCCTTCCCAGCAAGTTCTTACCATGGCCAAAGCCATATGCCATGTCTCTCAGATTCTGGCCCAATGAGCCAGGCACAGCCTGTGCCAAGGGGCGCTGAGGATGCATCCTCTCCTGATTTCCTACTGGAGACTGGGTGGGACGGCTGACAAGATGGGCAAGAATGTTACGAAGGGTAGCGTGAGCTTGCATTCGATCCTGTGTGATAATGTTCCCCAGTTTGACGGTTTAAAGTGCCTCAGGGAGCCCAAAATGTGTGCCTTTCTTCTTCCCTGTCAGTAGATAATGTTATGAAAAAACACACACACACACACATACTGACTCAACACTCTTTCTGGCTCTTTTTTGTTATAATCAGCTCTGGAACATGGACCATGCATTTTCTACAATTCTCTGGCATTATATTGTACAACCATTAAACCTTTAATCTCCCTATTGTGCATCGTTAGTTTTTTTTTTTTTTTTTTTTTTTGTTCTGGGAAAAGATCCTGAATGCTTTTCTCAAAACACATGGTTGGCCCTTTCTGTCCCCACTGGAACTGGGGCCTTTTGTTCTAATGTGATTTAAGAAGCCATTTATGGGCATCAGTGCTGTGGTCACTGCATCCATTTCATGACTAGTGCAATAGCTTTGAACAATCATATTGTTCTGTGTTTCCTATGTGAGGTGGTTGTGAAAAGAATGAAAGAAAATGGTAACTGTACACAAAGGGAAACAGTTATTTTTTGAACCGATACAATCAACTGCACTATTATTGGCACCCTCTATGAAAATGAGCAAGACCAAAGATGAACAGAGAGATATTTAAGCTTGAACATATGAGAATACTACGGTTTTAATTTAGCCGCGTTAAAAAAAATATATTATAATTTCAAAATGATTGGCATCCAAATATAAAAGGTTTACTAGAGAAAAAAAATCTAATATTCTAAAATATACTAAAGGCGTTGATCATTTATCTATTTTCTGGCATGGCTCCATTAGAAGAATTTGTATTATCATAAAAGGTAAGTGCTTTTTCCATACTGTTGCAGTGGAAAAAAATAATTGCAGTGTGTTGAAAAAAAGTGAGTAAAGCTCCATATAAGCTCCAAATTTCAATCACATAAATGCATTGGACAAATGCATTCTATTTTGAATCACAACATGAGGAAAAATGTGAATTTTAATGTAAATGAAGAAAAACAAATATTAGCCCGTTAAATAGCAGTGTCATCACTCACATATTTACAAAGTGATGAATTTGCCATTTAAACAAAAATGCTTTGAGTTTAATATTTCTTGTGCATCTTTGAACTAATATTTAGTTGTATAACCAAGGTTTCTGAGAACTGCTTCACATCTGTGACAATTGTACTACATGCCACAATTCCTCTGCATTTCTTGGTTTTGCCTCAGAAACAGCATTTTTAATGTCAGCCCATAAGTTTTCTATTGGATTAAGGTCTGGGGATTGGGCTGGACACTCCATAACGTTAATCTTGTTGGTCTGGAACCAAGATGCTGCTCGCTTACTGCTATGTTTGTGGTCGTTATCTTGTTGAAACACCCATTTCAAGGGCATTTCCTCTTCGGCATAAGGCAACATGACCTCTAAGTATTCTGATGTACTCAAATTTATCCATGATCCCTGAAATGTGATAAATAGGCCCAACACCATAGTATGAGAAGCATCCCCATATCATGATGCCTGTGCCTCCATGCTTCACTGTCTTCACAGTGTACTGTGGCCTGAATTCAGTGTTTGTGGGCCTGACAAACTGTCTGCGTCCCCTAGACCCAAAAAGAACAATCTTGCTTTCATCAGTCCACAAAATATTGCACTATTTCTCTTCAGGCCAGTCAACGTGTTCTTTGGCAAACTGTAACCTCTTCAGCACATGTCTTTTTTTCAACAATGGGGCTTTTTGCCGATAGCTTGACACCACAAAGCCGTCTTCTAATAGTAACAGTATACAGGTAACTTTAGATGTTCTCTGAGTCAATTTTGTTATTCTTCGATCCATTCGAATGGTAGTTTTCCATTTTCTTCCACATTTTTCTGGTTTTGGTCTCCATTTTAAAGCTTAAAAATGATCTGGTATAATTTTAGCAGAGCAGCCTATCATTTTCTGCACTTCTTTGTATGTTTTCCCATCTCTAATCAACTTGTGAATTAAAGTACACCGTTCTTCTGAACAACGCCTGGACAACCCATTTTACTCAGATTTTCTGAATTTTTCTGCATTCATCCTTGTTTGACACCTGTTTTTCACAGAATTATTTACCTCTCTAATTGAACTCCACACTGCTATTTTTTTAACAGACTAATATTTGTTTTTCTTCACTTACATTAAACTAATAATACATTTATCACATTTTTCTTCATGTTGTGATTCAGAATAGAATGTGCCAATGTGTCCAATGTGTTTATGTGATTTAAATTAAAAGTTATTATATGGATATGGAGCTTTAATTACTTTTTTTCAACACGCTGCTATTATTTTGAACACCACTGTATGTCTAGACTTTTGCCCTGAAGGGTGCCAATAACTTTGGACTTTTAAGACATAGTAATAGGAGAATAATGTGCACGATGGAAAAAAATTTAACTTGAAAGACTGCAGATTTGGAAGGAAAACTTATTCTAAAATTATTTTAAAAAACACACAGTCATCATCTGAATTGTCTGATAATGCATTTATATATGCAATCTATAGTTCCAGATACATACTGTATGTAAACATGAACTTTCCCCCAAAAAGAAACATTAAAGGTATTAAAATAAATCAAAAAGACAACAGTAAAAAAAACTACAACAAAATAAAAAACACAAGGCTTGTGCTGGTAAGGCAAAATAAACCTTTGGCCTGGGAAATGAAAAACACACCAGTCATAAGGTGAGTGCGCGCACACACACGAAAAAAATAAACTACTGTCACTATAACACAAGGACTGAAGAGTGTTTCCATGCAACAGTGAAGCAGAGTAGGCCAGATTGTTCCAGAACTTTCTATCACACCCACAAACCTGGGTAGACCGCACTGTGCCAGTCACTTTTTTTTAACCCTACCCATGGAGTGAAGAAGTTACATATTTTCAGACAGCAAGCCGAGCCACAGACAAGAGTCTGGCTGCCCTGCATGTCGATGCTGATGATCTAATATTTCCCAAACTGTGTCTAGTGCTGTACACACTTACTCCAACTAATTTTGATATCATGTTTCCAGTTACAGAAATCTTTGCACTTGTAAAAGATAAATGCAAACCCTGCACTGAATATATGTTTGAGTAAATCTAAGAAGTAAACCTCACTATCATTTTAATTAGTTTCTTGCTTCTTCAGTTGATGCCGACATTCATAACAGAACATCATGATATGTAATTTCTACATATGCACAAGCAGTGAAGAACTATATTACATGCAAGGAACATAAAACAATATCTAGAAGTTTTCATTAAGTCACAGCACAGCACTAAAACATGACCATTAGTTACCAGCAGGATTAAGAGAATGTGCAAGAAAACAACTTAGACTCCCATCAATTAAAATCAGGACCAAACTAAACTACACTTGTGCAGGAATTTTAGCAAGAAAATGTTATGCACTCTGACCAACAATTAAGTTTTTGTCTTTTCATCTTTACTTTCTGTATCCTAATGTTGTGGTTTTGTTGAATGAAAAGGCACAAGTCAAACAGGATCATGAAAACAGCAAAACAATGGAGTGCGTGTTCTCTTCCTTGATTATACGGCAGAGCTGATAAAACCTTTCATATTAACAGAATGTGACTCTAGTTCACACATTTGCAACATGCAACAGGGTGTAACATTTCGATTTTCAGTTTAGCACCCCTATCTAACTATTAGGTCTCCTCACTCTTTTTGAATCTCATCATTCAACTTAAACTTCACCTCAAGTACAGATGGAGAAAGATTGTCAAGGCAAAAACGTGATAAAACGTGAAATATACAACTTTTAAAAAAAGAAACAAACAAAGTCATAATACAGTTGTCCTCGAAGACGACATCACCACAACAGGATGACTTTCTCTCTACAGATTCAATTTATTTCCCCCTTTTTTGGAATCCCGATGAGCTAGAAGCAACTCTGTATACAGTCTCTCGCTCTTTCATGAAGTACGTTCTTTCCAGATTGTAGGGTCCTGGATGTGTGTTGACCTTCTTTTGATCCTGGTGGGTTCATCTGTTCAAGGAAAGCAAATATTTCTCCTTTTTTTTTTTAAACCTATAACTCTTCTATTTTTTAACTCCATTATCTCTATAATCTACAGTATAGTATTATCTATTCCTTTTAGCATATATAATGAAAGGTGGCCTTGAAATACTCCCAAATGGTAGGTGAGTAAGAGCTGAGAAGTGATCTACCTGTTGGATCCTGTTTATTCTAATGAATCGACTAAAATCACATTGTTGAATAAGTTCCCACTACTGTAATGTATATCTACTTCGAGACATCAGCGTTCATGGACAGCTACAGGATAGATCTATAGATCTGTTAGTGATTTTGCATGATCAGCCTTCACCAACCAGCGCTCTGATCAAAGTCTCTGATTCACTTCACTTCATGACTGCAGCTGGTCTTTGGAGTGTTACTGAATATTAGCTCCCTTCAGCTGATATTTCAGCTGAACCCTAAAACGCCCAGACATTCCAGGCTTAACTTGTACATGTCGTTTTGCAGGGGAAGTGACATCAACATTAAACCATACCAGTCAGTTGGATTTTTTTGGCTCATTTTACCCAGCGGAAACAGCTTAATCTAATGTCTGTAAATTTCTCTTGGTCCATGAGTCCAATGGCCACTTCCAAGCTTCATTATGGATCAAAAAAGTATGGCGCTCACTTTTTTGTTGCTCATCCTCTCTGCAAAAATTGAGACGATCTCTGGAAAAGTCTAATTACAAGAATTTGTGAAGGCAGGAGACACCATGGCAGAAGAACAACAGTGTGTGTGTGTGTGTGTGTGTGTGTGTGTGAGAGAGAGAGAGACACTTAGGTCCTGCGTTCCACAGGCTGCTGCAGGCACACCTCACTTCCGGCAGATACGATTGGCAGTCGGTTGTCCATGTGATAACTGATCAGGTGACTGACGCTTTCAAAGCGATGGTCTTTGGTACGAACCTGCAAAGAAAGACGAGAGAGTAAGCATGAGACGTATAGTGGCTCTATAATGTATAGTATATAGTGCTATATAACATATCTGTATTTACACTATATACTGTGTTTATATACACATACATATGAACACACACACTATAGATGTATACTATATCTGGTATAGTGTCTAAAGTACATCCTAACCCTTTATCATCACATGGCTCCTAATGAATATGCAAAAGCTCTGAAATATAATCATAATCATTTACAATCACTTTCCCACAACCCCACACATGCCCCTCAGTCATTCATCTTTCTTACCACTCCCTCCGGGTCCACGAGCAGCAGGTGTTTAGGTTGGCCTCCTTGCTGCCCTGTGAGCACGTACTGGCCTGGTGTGGTACCCGACTCACGTACCAGAAAGTCACCGTCTTTGCTCAGCAGCTTCTCTGCCTTCTTGCGGCTAAGGGGACCATGAAACCAGGGCTCATTCTGCAGCTGCTGAGCCAGAGGGGGTACTGTGCCCGACACGCTGAGGGCATCGTCAAATGGCTCTGTAGATACAGATAATATGTAGACAATAAAACATTACATGGTGTCCTTGTACAGGAAAAATAATAATGATGCGACATGTTGAAGCCAAGTTACTGTTATCACCCTGATGCTGATTACTTTCCTCTAACAGCATGTCCCATTAGTAGATGATCTATCTCCTACCACTTCAAACTGACGGCGGTCACGATTTCTATATTTATTTGGTATGTTACTTTTTAGAGTTACATTAAATGTAATGTGATGTCAGTGCAACAATTAACTTTCTGTTTTCACTTTTTAACAGTTTAATAGTTTTAAACAGTTACTCTCTCACCAGCCTTTCTTTGTCCCTTGTCTGTCAAAGTTAATAAAAAAAATTGCAACAAATCCTCCGTCTTGAAGGCTCAGGAACACCTGAGACTCCTTAAAAAACTCATTAAATAGATTTCACATAACAAAAAGGTTTATTATTAACCTTTATTCTTAGATTATATGATATGTTTGCTATACAAGTCCCTGAGAATTAGCTGTTGCTATATAAATTATAATGTATTCGAATTATAATTAGCATTATTATAAACGTGTGTTGCATTTAAGTTATTAAAAAACGTCAAAATAAATTAATCAACCGCATTTAACTAATCAGATTTGAGAATTTAACAGCGCAATGGTATAAACACCATTCACAATAAGTACAGCAGAACCCACTGACGCATAAAAGTCCAGGAAGGCTAGAAGCTCAGAGTTATGGTGCAAGTTTTACTCACTCATGTCGAAAGCATCTCTGTGAGCGTTGCCATTCGCTGCGGCCACTTGGGGGCGAGATTTATCCACGTTGACATATGAAGGGTCGTCAAACAGGCCGCCTTCTTTTGCTCCCACTGAAGAAAATGCGAGTGAAGAGAGAGAAAATAAGAGAAGTAATAGTAGGTATTAAAGCAGTGACATGCGCTGAGCAAAGGCAGCATTTAAAGGGCACTGATGGCAATGGGGCAAAAATATAACACATGCTTACCAGGTAGTGGAGGCAGTGGTTGCTTGTGGATGTCATTTGCTCCAGGCTGACCATAAGGCTGCAAGCACATAGAAAGAAATAGTATATTAGGTTTCCTATGTACATTGTCATATATATTTCAACAATGCATTGAATTTGAAATGAAACACTCAAGATAGATGCAGTAGACATACATATACATGCAGAGTCCGCCCAAGAATATAAACAAATGTGAGAGTCTGATGAAGTCTATAAAGCCAGACATGAAATTATTTCAAGTTATTGCTGCTAAAGGTGGATCTACAAGTTATTGAGTCATCAGCGTACTTAGTACTTCCTGCATGTTTTATTTTTGGTTTAATTTTTGCTAAATAAATTATGGAAAGGTGAAAACTGTTATTTAATATTCATCAGATGTTTTATTTGCCTAATACAGAGACCCACTACGATCAAGTAATCTTTATTTTGTTACTTTTAAAATTTAACACACACACACAAAAAAAATCCAATTAAAAGAGGGGGAACAATTTTTTTCTTTTTTTTTGCTGCAGTAATAATCCTAAATATTCATAGTACTAAGTGTAGTAGTGCAAATATTTGTGTATTTTATTTGTGCTTTTATTTCTAGCTCCACATGGAATTTGTACAGTAGCTTGTGTATGGCTGTTAACTGCAGTGCAGTAACTATTGCAACATGCACGTAATTGAACACATAGACGACAAACAGGTCAGAAGGTCTCACTAGTGTGGCTCCTGTGCTATGTCCAGGACGAGTTCTCATGTCCACCAGGCCTCCTGGGGGCGGCTGTTTCCCAGGAAAGTTATTATAGTACGGAACATCTGGGGGAGGAGCAAAGTCCTCTTCTTCCTCCTCCCATGCTGATCCATCAAAAGGCGCCATCCTGGGAGAGAGAGGGAAACCGTCTTATGAAATGCACACAGGACTCATTCATTTCTGTCTTCTAAACTGCTTTGGTCTCCTTGTTTGCCTAACCATTAGATTAACTAACCTCTGCAGTAAAGCACAAGACCTACAGTACAACATGCTAACAGCAACACCACCTTCACCAACCACCACAGGATATTGAGGAGATCAGTGCCTCCAATAAACAATGAAACTATTGACTGTGCATATTCACACGTCACATAAACAAAGCCTGTGTGAATATGCGCAGCTGTGTAGACAGCTGTTTACCATCTCAGCAACAAAGAGCAATGTTGTGCTTACAAACACACACACCTGTCGTGTGGGGTGACAAGCTTAGGGGGGTTCTTCAAATACTGCTTGAATCGCAGCTCAAAGGCCTGTCCAATGGTGCTGATCACTTCCTGGGCCAAGCCCTCAGAACACTCCAGGATGTGACACGCTACGATGCAGAAAGTTGGGACACATCATGACAGGATCAAGACATTAACAGTACTCAACAGCATGCATGACGCTTGTGAAGATACAGTAGGTGTGTAATATCCAGATCCATATAACAGAAAAAAACATGTAGACAAAATACAAATATTTTTATTTGTGCTTTTTTCCCTGTAATCACCACATTCAGTTGCAGTTGTGGCTCCCTGTGAGATGCAGTTGCAAAATATGCTGATATTGTTTAGGCTTACCTCTCTGGTTCACAGGATCTTTGGCTACGTAAGCTACATATTCCGCCGTGTCCTAAAAAGAAGAGGGGAAGACATGGATAAAGGGTACGAGGTGAGGTTTAGTAAATGGTTAGATAGCTATGGGCTGTTTTCACACTAGATACAATTGTTTTGTCCCGTGCCCAAGTGTGATTGCTCGTCCCCCACTAGACAGGTTTCACAGTAGTACTGTTGTTCTGTACCCGAGTACACTTGCGTATTTACACTCATCGATACAGTAAAGGACCGTGTATAACTATAGCAGTTTGCAAATTGCAAAAAAAGAGAAAGAGATAGACCAACCTTCACACTATGCATACTATTTTTGGTATTTAGGGGGAAATGCTAAAAAAACAACCCTCTCGTCTGCCTTCCTGTTTCATCAGCTACGTCTGTGCAGTTCAGATAACAAGATCAACATGTGCTGCACACATATGTGGATTTAAAAAAAGACGTGTAGTGCCGATTATGTCGTATTCTGCGGCCCACGTCCAAGTTTTTTTTTGGGATATGGAACAGAGTGTTTACATTATGCGAATGTACCTGGGGTCAGATGAACTCATCTGTGAACTGTGCCCGAATCCCTAATGTGAAAGCAGCCTTGGTTTGCATAATGTATAAATTAAAGGAAGAAGGAGAACCGTTAGAAAAAAGGCAAGAAAGTCTAGTTTCAGGATAATCTATTCATCACTAGGGGAAGAAAACATGAATGAGAAACCACAGAACAAGAGAGGAGAGGAGAACAGGTAAAGAAAGAAAAAGATGAATACAGGGGGGGAAAATGACAAGAGTGAAGGACAAATGTGGGACTCACTGGATCGCCTCCTGATGCAAAAGAGATGGACTGCATGTGATGGTTGGCGATAATCTGTAGGGAGACAAAAAGGTGAAGACGAATGGAAAGAGAGAAAACATGGGGTGATGGTGAAAAAAAAACTGTGGGAGCTAAAATAACAATACAGAGACATGAGATGGAAAAAAAGATCACAATGAGTGTGTAGGGAGTCTGGGGTTTAAATTATCAGACATTGTGGATCAGATGCATCCATTTATACCAATGATTCACAGCTGGCAAGTGAGACACTACAGACATTCAATCAGCTTCTGTCTCACTGCTAAACGAATTGGAGCCTCGGCTACTTGCTCACAAGCTTGGGAGTGAATGTGTGCCTGCTTCAAGTGTGGAAATGGTGAGCTTCTTGAAAATCCAAACAAACATTGACAAATGCATGCAACCTGCCAAGTTTGTTCGAAGGCATCTATTTGTATACTCCACAGAGGCAAAATTATGGGACTTTCAGTACTTATAGATGCTTAGAAAGGCATTAGAACGAGAATCAATAGCCAGAGACATACTGCTCACTGTCTGGACCTCCCAAAAAAGTCGCTGTTTCATAAGGGTCAAATTATTGGCCTGCATTAAGGGGAAATAAATACTGTACAATTAACAGAGATCTGAAATGACTGGAATTGAGTTAAAAAATGTCCAATGCATTATTAAAAACCTGTAAGGATAGTGATGAACTGTCAACCTTGCGGAAAAAATGTGGGCAGAAAAAATATATATACAAATTGTGAATAACCGTGATCAGAGATTACTTACTTGAAGCTGCATCTTTTAAAAAATCATCATTAGAAATCACTGCTATGTTTAATTGTGAAAATTTCCACATGCACAATGTGATGAGAACTCACAGGATTGGAAGTAAACACTTATGGGGCCATAAAAATCCACTTGTTAATGAGACTAATCAGAAAAAAGGCTTAAATTTGCTAGAGAGCATAAACACTTGACTTTGGAGCGATGGGAAAAGGTCAAGTGGTATGATGAGTCCAGAGCGATGTGTGTGTCAGGATAAGAAGGGAAGAGCATGATGCGATGCACCCATCATGCATAGCGGCCACTGTACAGGTCTCTGGCAGCAGTGTTATGATCTGGGGTTGCTTCAGTTGGTCAGGTCTAGACTTTATGTGGCAATAATATTAAATCAGCTGATGACCTGAATGGACGTGACCTAAAAGGACAGGCATATTCCAAAGTTCAAAATGTGAAAGAGTGGTACTAGGAGCGTGATGCGTCATTTTAGCACTACCACATTGCTCGCCATAATCAAAGCAGTTGAACAAAATATAAACGTGTACAGTCTTTTTTTTTCTTTTTAAATCCAGGCAGTGTCTAATTCTATCTTTAGATACAACCACAATAAGCCTCTTTCAGTGGGCAGCTGGTATCCATTTAGAAGAGGATTTTGCCCACGGTTATGCAAATATCTGACTCTTTAAAAGAAAAAAAAGAAAAAAATCTATCACCGCTTGCTATCAAGTGAGAGAGAACATTAGTATTGGTTCTGGTAGGCCACACCATGGCTGACTTTCACCATTCTATTTTTTTCTTTGACTGCTGTCTGACCTGTTTGCAGTCGGTTGTCAGTAGGTTTAAGCTGTTCGTTGACACGGTGAGGTTGATTGTCATGCCAGCAAACCGGAGGTTGCTCTTTCCCAGGATAGAGGTCAGACTCCGAGTTGAAGTCTGGACACAAGGAGACAAAGATGATGAATACTCAGAGGATGAACTGTGCCGCACTATTATTAAACACTTACACCAGAGCACACAATTCTCTTGCCCGGGTGATGATTGATTTTCGACCACAGCACAAATCTCACAGTTTTAACTTTAACATCTTTAAAGTAACAATATACAAAGAGAAGCTTTATATAAATACTGTGGCATATTAAATTGTACATGTTTTTTTTGGTGCGGAGACGTTTCCTGTGCATTTCTGGGAGGCGCCTCTACCATTAGCACTTTATATACTTTGAGGTAATGCGGTCATTTTTCCACACTATGTGAAATGTTTAGGCATGAATAACTTGGTATTTTGCAAGTTCTTGGTAAGAGTTAAGATGACGTGCCTTTTTACTGCAAGATAAAGAGAGACTGTTAAGGAAATGACTGGTTGTAGCTGTTATCATGAAAGTTACGCAACTTTAATTCTAACTAAATATGGATTAAAATGTATTATGTACACTTAATTAAAAAAAAAAAAAAAGTTAGGGCTGGTAAATGTTACACAGAGGCGAGGCAGTGGAACGAAACAACAGCTGCAGAGATTTCTCTGGGAGTGGATCACATTCTGTCTTTTCTCTCTCACATGCTTTCTCTTTTTGGATGCAGACAGGGTCAGTTTGACCCGAACACCACAAAAATGTAGCGTTCAGTGCCATAGAAATGCACAGACAAATAGATTGCCTGAGAACAAACACTAAAACAGAGGAGAGAAACAGACATGAAATGAAATGAAATGAAGCGATGAGGAAGATGACACGAGCATGCTGTAGAGCAGGATTGTTGAGTACGTGTGGTACGCTATGTTAGAAATTTGCATTCGGTGACAATACAACTGCCTTCCTTTGCATAGCTATCTGTGATGCACCTCATACTTTTCCAGTCTAACTGCAAAGGACAAGTTAAGTACCTTTTGCCGTTTTGACGATCTAATCCTGCATTTTATTACCCCAAGTAGACAAGTTTGTGTTAAAGTCCTGTCCGACACTGCCGCCTAACACTCAGAGACAGCGTGTGTATCGGCTGCTGATTCAGCACACTGGAGAGAAGTGAACGGTGATTAAATGCTGGGTGCATATTAGTTTAGCGCTGAATACCTTCCTCCTGCGTTGAGCTCCTTTGGCACCTGGTACTGCCTCACACACCACTGAGATTGCCTCTCTGAAACACACAGAATGTAAAGTTACTCACACACAAAAAGTGTCAGGCAATGTGTGTGTGTGTGTGTGTGTGTGTGTGTGTGTGTGTGTGTATGTGTGACAGATAGAGTGTGTACTAATCAGATTATTAGACATAGATTTCCATCATGGTTTTTTTTTTCCATTCCAAGATTTCACACTCTTGCACAATACCAGATTAGATTTCTCTTACACACACATACACACGTTCTACTCGCTTCTAAGTAAACAATTTCAAAACAGGATCATGTTTGCATTTTAAAACAGCCTGGTTTATTCAGAAAGTAGTTCTTTGTAACCAGACACAAACTATACAAACTATAGAGCTGCACTCAAATGGAAGGACATCACCACAAAATCGGAGAAACCACAAGAATTCCAGAGGTTTCCAGCTGCATCTATAATAAGAGTGTGTGGCATCAAGGCAGGGATGATGGCATTCGAATGCCTCCTCGCTTCCTTCTTTCTAAACGTGCATACAAAAAAATTATAAGGTAGGAGAAGGTAAAAGAGAAAGATGTGTGTGTGTGTCTCTCTCGTTCCCCTGTCATGATCCCTCCCCCTCCATCCCTGACCATAACATGAGAGGAGAGGCATATGAGAGCAGGAGATTAATATTTAATTAAAGGAGTCTTTTATCTACCATAGCAGCAGTGCGTCTGCACCGATATGGGTGTAATGATCCGAATGCTTTTGAAAGAAAACACACACATACACACACAAACAAGATGAATGTGGGTGAGAGTGAGAGATTTACCTGGTAACCTGAGTTCTGGTGTTGAAGTCCAACGCCCTCATTGACTGCAGCACCTCCACACAACCCATGTACTGCAGGAGGGAAAAAAAAATACAGTGTTGCATGTTAGTTCAGACCACTTCCTGTACCTACCCACACACAAACCAAGTACCGAGATAAGATAAACAGCAACTAAGACAAACACTAGCTCCTGTCTTACTATGCAAAAAAACAAAAAACAAAAAACCTGTATACTTAGATACAATCAGTAATGAAAACACACACACACACACACACACACACACACACACACACACACACACACAAACTCAAACAAAGAAGACGACAATGTCGTCATCATAAACATGCATAATTTCAGGAGACGTCTAGACAGGGACAAAAAAAAAATGTGACACTGTGGTGATACAGGTACTGTAGAAACAAACACACTTTGAAGAACGTCTGGGCATTTTCATATTAGGGTCCCGGGATCGTTTCGGAGGACACTTGACCCCAACGTCGTGTTCATTTTGATCAGTGAGAACACAGTAGTTCCACCTACGGGAACTGTGCCCGAATTTGCAGAAAAAGGATGGTCTCTAAAACAATACAGTGTACTCAGAGGGATATGGAATCCAATCATTCCTGAAAACGGAGCCAATCGTTACTCTCAAAAACTCCTCTGGAAACTGCTTTTTCAGAAACACTCTGTGCACACAGAACATGCCAATCTCATCCTCTGATTTACACAGCCATTGCTGACAGAGTAGGAGGACAGACAAATTGTTTTTCCGGAAATATCAATAACATTAGGCACAGCGAGAAGATCTCTTCATCTTGTTGTGTTTAATGGTGGCTTACAGACCAGCTAGGTACACACTGCCAGCTGCTGTATCAGAGGATGAAAATATGCAAGTGTACAGGAGTGTAGAGGAACAGAATAATGTGAACGCTGGCCAGTGGAGGAGTAGGAAAGGGGAAGCGATCGTTCCTCAGCACGGTAAAAATCAATCGTGCCTAATGTGAAAGTGCCCTCTGAGACCCATGAAAACTAGAAATAGTCAAATATGGCACCGTTAAGATTTATTTTTTTCTCCACCTTTTTCTCCCCAAATTGGTCTTAGCTGATTCCCATGATTAGCTCTCTTCTACCAAACATCAGCTTCCTTAATGGGGAGCGTGAAGCCTACCATATGCTTTCTATGAGACACGTACATTACATCTGTTTGAACAGCTGCTCTTCACCCTCTTCTGCATGCTTGTGCTCACTGGTGCCACGATTGGCTAGTGTTGCTGCAATTGACAGGAGACAATTCATCCCACCCAGTTCTGCTCCCTTATCCTCCTGGAGACAGACAGCTTTGGGATACTCTGGGTTCGAACTTCTCATTTTCAAATAATTTAAATGTTTTGTTGCATTACTCAAAATGTAAGACCATTAATACAGTATGCAGAAGTCATTTGTTCCAGGGTCTGAATCATCGTTAAATTTGACCAGGAATAAAAGATCAAGCTACTTATTAATGACGTTGAAATCTGAAGATAAGTACTGTTTAATGGATGAACAGAAGTATTTGATTTATAGTCCAGTACTAAAGTATTGAGCCACCCCACATTTGTTCATAATCTGCTCTAAAAAAGCCAGACTTTCATGCAATTTTAATGTTGCCTTGAGAAATACTTCTCCAGGCTTTCTGAAGAACTTTTTTTTACTTTTCTTTTTTAGTCTAGTATCTGTACCTGACCAGTTTCTGAGAGATGTTTTTGGTTTTGACCTCTGAATCATTCATGTATAAGAAACTATCTATTTAAGCTAGTAACCAGGTAGTAATATCTAAGGTAGTAACCAGTGAGAAACAGGTGCAGATGATGACGCATGATCAGGACGACGATTAGTATACTGCTGATGCTGAAGTCTGAGTGGTTGAAATTTTTTTTTTAACTTTAGGCGCTTTGCAGCTTGTCGTAGTCAAAAGTTTGTTCCAATGTCTTTAATTTCATTGACATCATTTAATTAAACATGAAGAAATGAGGCTGGCTCTAGGCACAGTACTGTACAGTAGTTCTAAGACATTCTATATAGCAATCTCTGCCTCCAGTTCTATGGGTGAAGAGATGCCTCAGAGTAATGACACAAAGCCAAGTTTCTTTGCAGCTGCTGTCTGTACATCATGAGTCAGAGGATCAGTAACACACACGGAATGATACAGAATTCCGGCGAATTATGATACAGTATGAGAAAATGGATTTGGGAGATGAGGAAAAAGTTAAGGAAATCATTTGAACTGCTCTCAATAAGTAATTAACATAGGAAAAATTACAAAAAAATGTGTCATATATCATTGATTGACATTAAAAGGATTAAATGGTATGTTTTGCAGGACATTATCAGACTCATAACAGCTTAACTTTTTAAGGCCCCTGTGGTGTGGATGTAATGGGTGGGTATGCAAGTTTTATGATTTAGTTATATAATCAGAATCAGAGCATACGTTTTGTTTTGTCCAAGTAAGATCTCATTGACAAAGAATCTTGGCAATCGCTCCATTAATACAGGCTAAACTGAAACAAAGGCGTTAACTAGAGAGAGAAAAAGTTAAAAACAAACACAGTTGCAAAAGACAATAGAATATGTATTATATAACCCCAAAGTTTTTAGCTAATAGTCTTACCCTAACGGTGTAGCTGACGCCGGTGGTGCTGACCACATTGTCCGAGTGCAGCCATCCTCTTGTGGGCTTGTTGACGAAAGAGCCATGGCGCGTCCACTCATCGCCCCCGAGCTGGCCCCCTTCCACACGGGCCCTCCGCGACGCGCCACCGAGCCGGTTCATGTCCTGTGGGGGACGGGGAGGAGGAGAGGGAGCCATTAGAGGAAGGAGAGTAGGAGGTGGAGGAGGAGTAGAGGCAGAGGAAGAGGAGGAGGTGCCGTGTGTTTCCTGGGGCCTGCTGGACGCCTTCAGGCCTGGCAGAAGACTGGCAGACATGCCGAGTCGCAGGGAGCCCATTCTGGGGAAAAAGGAGCACAGCGTGGTGGGGCTGTTCTCAGCCGGCCGAGGGGACGTCGGGGGCAGGATAGGGGCGAGTGATGAGGAAGACAGAGATGAAGCAATGCTTGGAGGAGTAAGAGGGGTGAGGGGAGCTGAGGAAGGGAGAGATGGATTAGAGGCTGTCTCGTCCGTAGAACTGAACGAGTCACTCCTGAAGGGGGTGTATTTAGTTTTGGGGACGAGCTCCATTTTCAACTCGTCTATCAGTTCAGCTCTGAATTGACACGATTTTAGGTTCTTATAAGGTCTTTCCAAGTGTCTCTTTCAAATAAATTGCAAAAAGGTCCACTCTTTTTGGTTACAGTTCCTTGTTTGTCTCCCTCTCCCGATGGCTTCATCTTTGGACCAAAGAAATGACACTGTTGTTGTTGTTGTTGTTAGTTCAGTTCATTAAAAAAAAAGAAAAGAAAAAAGAAGAACAACAACGTGAGAAATAGGGAAGGAGGAGAAAGACTATTAAGTAACGAGAATAGAAAGAGTTTCTTGTCAAGTTCCAGATCATGCAGACTATGACATCATGTAGTCACACAGTGCGCGTTTAAATCTGCGTGAAAGGGTTTGCATCAGATCTTAGTCTGCATAGAGTAAATCATAATTCACATTTTATATATTCGCATCATTAGAGCACCATAAGCTCCACTGAAGAACCTCAGCATGATTGTCTTCTTAATGCCAGTGTGTTGGTGTCTTTAAATAGTCTTGCACTTTATAATAAAAAATGTGTGTGAAAGAAAGCAAAAGGAATTCTTTGCTATTTAGGGATATGTTTTGGTTTCTATGTGTGAGACTAAACTATAAAAGCTCTTATCTGTAAGAGTCCCATAAAAACTATTAGCTGCAATTGAGAGGCTTCCAATAGAAAGATCAATAATGAAAAAGAGAGAGAGAGAGAGAGAGAGAGAAAAGCAGGTGAGAGGCCACTGAACACTGTCAGACAAGACTACCTCAGACGATTCTCTTTAACCTCTTTAAGGTTGAGAAGATCCTCGTTAAAGAGTCACACAGATCCAATAATGTCCCAGTGGCTTAAAGACTATATTCTGGTTAAGAACGCTATATACAAACTGGCTTGATCAAATCTTTAAGAACCAAACTGATATAAATCAGTCCTTGTGATAAAAGAATACTGTAAACTTTACAGTGCAGTGTAAAGAAACAAGGTATTAGATCAAGAACACAGAGAGACCGAAAGCACCATTCTAGTCTGGATCAAGCTCACTCGGCTGATCTCTTCCCTTCCTTCTCGCCCTTTGGTTTCAAGTCACTGACACATATATTCCTTCTTACTTCTCCTTCTCTCTCCTTTTTTCTCCAGATGATCCGGGGTCCCCTGTCTTCCAGCTGTATCCCCTCTGTCTCTTTCTCCTCTTCCTCTCGTCTCTTCCAAATCACTTCTGGCTGAGGTTCTCTCGCTCCTTCTGTACTCTTTCCCTTCAGCTGTTCTTCTTCTCTATCCCTCCTCTCCTGGAATCCCTCCCTTAGCCTCCAGACTGTGTACTGGGCCCTGTTCTTCCTTTCCTCCTCCTCTCGTTCTCGCTCTCTCTCCCTCGCTCGTTCCCTTTCGATCACGCTCGCCCGCTTCTTCCAGATGATCTCTCTCTCCCCCGTTCCCCCGCCCACGTATTCTTTCCCGTTCTCCAGGCTGACTCTTTGCCCTTCCTTCCTTTTTGGTTAAAAAGTACAGCGACTTCTAAATATTCACTTTCACTCACTGTTCCTTGCAATAGTTCAATAGTTCTATAACTGATCGACTGAGACCAAAAAAAAAAGCCCAGAGTTACATAGATTGTAAAGATAATTACAGATGTAGAAATGTGACTTATTTAGAAAAAAAGGTAAACTGATCACAGAGAGCCCTGAAACTGTCCTAACAATGTTCTAGAAATCAGATCAAAATATGGCTATTGTAAAAAGGTTAAACTACTAGAGCACCATTAGTGACTTTGAACATGTGTGTGGGCCAAGGTATATAGATTGTCATCCTCAGACATCTGGAACATGACTTCTCATGATACCGGCGACCAGCCGCTTGTCAGTGTGATTGTAATGAGAGTTGATTGGCTCAATCCAAAGTTCTGCCCTAAGAGATCTCATTAGAGGCGGACTGGAAAATCAATCACGCGCTCATTATCCTAATTGACACCTCCCGTCTGAGAGATGGCTCCCTCAAATGGAGCAGGTCTAAATGAATCAGTTTCCTGAGGGGAAAAAAAACACCCACGCAGAACAAGAACATACAGAACACTTAACTCCTAAATCCTGGCAAGGAAACAACAATCTATAATTGACACCTTTCCCACCCTCAAAAAAAAAAAGTTGGGAACAGTCCTACAAGCATGAAGCACAGTCCTAGCCCACTGCATATATTACCAAAACCTCAGAAGCACTTTCGGTGACTGTAACAGTATCCGCGCTTTAGAAAAATCGGCTGGCCGATTTCTAACCTTGCTCTTTAGATTGTCATGTCCTCAGAGACTTTTCTCGTTCCCACACACAACTCAAAAATCAGATTGCACCATTTCCGAATAAAGTAAGCATTAGTAAAGCATAAAGCATTCGGATAGTTTCAGCAGAGCACCGATGGATGGAATCAGTAGCACTTGATTACACAGACTTCACAAGGTTGCATGCGTTAAAGAACGATACAAATTCACTGCTGCAGAACCGTGAATTCTTGCGTGCATTACACCGCTCTAAGATTGCTCCGATGATTGCTGTGGAGTGTAATAAAGTTGAACAAGCTTGTTACTAAGCTTGTAGTGTCTTTTCAGTGCAGCTCTAAAGAGGTCCACTAAGTGGAAACGCTTATGGGACCTCACTGAGAGTTGATTAAATGCAGCAACGCTTGCAAATACACGGCACGCAATATGAATTGATGCAATCTTGGAGTGTAAGCTGGACTTGGCACTCGCGTAGAATCCACACACACACACACACACACACACACACACACACACACACAATCTGTGCAAAGATCAATGACAGAAATGGTGTGTGACAGGTGCACAGTGTCTACAAAAGGAAAAGAAACATTCACAGGAGTTAAAACCTCAACAACAAGGTTACAAAAACATCGAGAAACAGTACATAGGACCGAGCCTTGAACGGCGTCAGACTACGGCACCCGGGTGTAGCACCTGTTCGTCGAGAATATGACAGAATCCCTGTTCCAAGATGAAGTTGTTGGCCAACGAGGTTAAGGTGGACGAATTCCTAGTAAGACAAGTAAGAGATTAAAAAGTGTCTGTATAAAGTGTCAGATAAAAAAAGGGTGCACCTACGTAAGGCTGCAAGTAAGAAAACCGTGTGTGTTTGTGTTTGGGGGAACAAAAAAAAGGAGGAAAGTTTGTTGAATGTGATCACTAGCATAGGAGCAGCCTGGTTAATAAGCAGCCCATTTTGTTTGCCTCCACAAACCTCTGCTAGCAGAGATGGACATTGTTGGCACTCCAGACAAAAGATGAAACCTGAGTTTAACTACAAATATTCTATAGTCGATTCCAAGACCAAATTGTTTGCACCGGTAGAACAGAAGATAGGAAATGGGCACAAATCCTGTCTGTCTGTCCTTAATTGAAAGTGATGACAAGTATGAACTAACAAGTTGTACAAAAAGTAAGGTATACACTTTGTTGTAACCGTGGGTTAAAAAATAAAAGAAAAACGAAAATCACAGAGCACCTTGAAATCTTCTCGCTGCCTCTAATCTAAATAACATGAGACAGTTTACAGTTTAAAAGTTTACGCCAACTTCAAACAGTGATGTTAGACTTCACTGCTGCCGGCTTGTTGCCATGGCGACAGAAGGCAGCGCAGATTTGTGCCAGACGAAACCTTAACGGAACCCAAACAGAAGGCGGCGGGTTCCGCCAACACACAACCTGTCAGCTGCGGCTCTGCAAGTCGGACGGTTGAGAGACTTTACACACACCGCGCTGGCTTAATACGCGCTCGCTGCCGATCGATAGTCTGCCGAATGGGACGTCGCCAATGTCTCTGCTGCCGTAAACTTAATCAATGTTGACATCTCATTGAAGACAGCACCAGACACCCGCAGAGACACACACTCCGTTAGGGCAGCAGTCCAGTGAGAAAAATCAAATATTGCTCAAGTAGTGGTTCCAGCTAAAACGGAACATCCTTAAAAAACACTGATAAGCACAATATAGGAGAAAGAGTGCAACGCAATGCAATAATTGACAATTTAATTAACACTGAAAACTTTTGCATAAGAGAAACCTGATTTTTTTTTCTGCATATCAGCTATAAAGTAATAAGAGTTAAAAAGCAATCTGTAAAAGCACTGAAAGTATATACTCTAAAACAAATGTCCGATTTCCCTTCTGCTTATTTCTTTTGGGATGCTGAAAAAAGTGAAGGCAAAATCAACACACTAATTAGCCAAAAAATATCTTTGATATTCATTTGAAATTCTCTCCCTCAGTTCCCTCCCTGGCAGAGGAAAAGCCGCTCTTGCTGTTATCCGTTGACTTGCTTCCTCTGGCTGAAAAATGACAGAGTCATGGTTGAACTCTCCTTCTTTTCTTGTTTCCGTGTAGATCGCTTTCTTCCCCTCTCTTCAATGGAACGAAAACAACGATGTGATCTCCCTTTGTCTTTTCTCCTTCCCCCACGCTCTCTCTCATCCTCCTCGCCTCCCAACCGCCGACTGCATTTGAGCAGTGTAGCCAACTGTCCTCTGTTCTCCTCTCCTCCCTGTCTCACACTCTCTCGCTCTCTCTCCCTCGCTCTCTCTCTCTCTCACGATGCACGTTCATACACTGATGCTGCTGCTGATTCTTGCTTCCACCTCCCTGCCTCATTCTCCCACCCCTCCCCTCATTTCCTTCCTCACAGACTCCTTGCAGCGTCAGTCATTTATGCATTTGTGTGTGTGTGTGTGTGTGTGTGTGTGTGCGCGCGAGCGCATGTACGCCTAGCCTCCCTCTCTAATGCACATACTTATGATGGGGGTCGAGGAGGATGGGGAATATATGGACGCCGCCACTGATGGTTGGATGGAACAAATGGAAGGAGAAAAAAAAAAAGTCGATGCTCCTCCCCTGGTAACCTAAGAGCTAGAAGGACAAAGGAAGGCTCACTGAGGATGAGTTCATTCCTCTTTCCTTCCTCTTGTTTTCACATTTCCTGTTCTCTTGTTTTCCCCACTTTTAACTTCCTTTGACCTCTTCCATACCTTGAGATAGCGCATCCATAATGAAGAAGAATGTGTTATTCATATCCTAAACTCAATATAAAACCCATGGTTTGACACAATCCCAAGGTTACGCAGAAGATTCTTACAAAGTATCCATCCATATACATGCGCACACACACATTCACTCACTCTCTCTCTCACTCTCCAGTACACCAGATACCACACATCAGTACTTCAGATAAGCAACCTAAATATAGGATGATCTGAACTACATCTCCCAGAGCGCACCAGGTGAGAGTCTTCACACAGCACGTAGGAATGTCTTTGGAGCTGTCAGGGAAGGTCGTGTCAGTTTTCATTCCACTCTAACATCACTATGCTGTGCTGAAATATCCTGCAAGACCGCCAAGTGGAAAATAAAAAACACACACATATATACATACATACATGCACAAACACACTCACACAAAGCGAAAGAAAGAGAGTTAAGGAGAGTGAGAGAGAAAGGGGGCTGAGAGATACAATCAGGTACATAAAAATTTGCACAAGAAGTTTGAACAATCATTGTTTTATTTTTAGGTGATATAAATCACATGTATAGGTAGTCCCTGACTTAAGAACATTCGAGTTACGAATTTCCGTAGATATGAACGGACCACGGTTGTACTACTTTTAATGAATCAGTCCGTAAGAACGATGATGGAAAATGTCGGTCCTGTAAAGCGGTCCTGATGGTGAATAATCCTAATTTAGGAAAATCCTCAACAAACCAGAGTTCACAGTCCAATACAGTGGAAAACAGCTCTGACACAAATTGGTGTCTGGGATTCCCCTCGCGATTTAAAGGCGCATAGACAATCCTGTTACACATCATGTGAAATTAATTTCCTTTAGGCACAATTACAGTTTTTAGCCACATGATGGCAAAGGGGTCAGATAGAAAGACAGATTTAGTCAAGTGGATTGGTATGCTTTACATTGTATATTCAAGTCAAAGATATAAGACTCATTTGTTCTGAACAAATCGAACTTACGAACAAGTTCTGTTTCGGGAGCACGTTCGTTTAGTTTTTAAGTCAGGGACTACCTGTGTGTATATAAATTATATATATATATATATATTTTTTTTTTTTTACTTTGATGTCAATGACTGCCCAAGATCTGGAATCCACAAACATCAATAGTTCTTGGGTCTTGTCTTTGGTTCCGCCTTTATGAAGTATAATGCATGCTTTATTGGTCTGAAATCAGATGACTGACTTGTAGAATATTCTACTTTTGTGCCTTAAAAAAAACGCTTGGGTTAATTTTGAAGCATGATTTTCCATTTGTAGTGCAAAGTGTTTGGCTGGATCTGAACAGAAATCCGCTGCTTTTGTCAGCGCTCACCTCATTAATAAATATAAGGGAACCACTTTCACTGGCAGCGCACACTCACACACGCGCACACAAAACCACTCAGTATGATTGGAACTGCGTCCTGAGCAGCTCCTTCCCTTCTCCATGCTTTTCTCTTTGCATCATCCGGCTATAAGCGAATCTTGTCTCATCTCTCTATAAGGTGTTGTTGCAAAACTGCGCTTTATTTATTATTATTATTGTTTATTATTATATACTTTTTTTTCTGTTAGAGGTTTACCAATCTTGTGGTAAACCTTATGTACTTACTCTGATAAAGCCTCCTCTTGATTGTTGACTCTGTCAGACACACCTACCTCTGGCTGCCTGTCCCTGACCTGACCAACTGTGTTATGAAGATTTTTATTTAATTTTTAAACCAAGTAAAAAGTAAAAGAAAAAAAATGGTTATTTTATTTACGATTATGCCAGCAACCATAAATTCGGTTTTTCTTTCAGCTAATGATTTTGCTTTCTCTCTGAGAAGTTTTTTGTTTTTTAGCTGAGTCATCTGTCTACATTTACGATATTTGGCAGATACCCTTATGCAGAGCAACTTACATTTACTTACATCTATCTTTATCTATCAGTACACATCTGAGCAGTTGAGAGCCTTGCTCAAGGTCCCAAAATTGGCAGCATGGCAGCGCTGGGGTTTGAATCTGTGACCTTCTGGTCAACAGCTCAACATCAATCATTTCAGCCGTGGAGCTACCCATGCACTTAACTACTACTTAAGTCTAATTATTTTCAGTCCGAAAAAATGGGGGGGGATGGGGACGGGGGACTAGCTATATAGAGTTCTATATTATAATTCCTATTTCACTTACCTGATTTGTCTGTAAATCCTATGAAGTTAAACCTGAAAGACTAAACTTCAATGTACCATTTTAGACATGCAAACTAATAATAACTGAACCATATCCAAAAAATTATAGACCTTGACAGAGAGAGAGAGAAAAACATAGACACATGCAGACAGAAAGAGTGAGAAGCATGTGGAATAGAGAAGAAATGGTAAAAAATAGAGACAGAGGCATGGAGAGAGGGAGAGCGAGAGAGGCAGAGACACAGAATGCAGACACTAGCTCAACAGAAACACTGACCAGCTCCACAGTAGAAACTATTTATACAGAAGATCATTTAGAGTCTACATCATAAAATGCAAACGTAACAGGAAATGGAACAACAGAAAATAAAGAAAAAGGAAGAAAAAGATGGCAAGACAAACACTATTAACAAAAGCAAAATGTCATTAGGAGTCTTTCCCTATGGGAAAAAAAAGCATTTATTTTAGGAACACTTCTCAAGAGTACCCTGATGAGAAACAATCCACAGGGCTTCATCCGGCGAATAAGTTTGGCTGCCTACGATCAGTTTCAAAGCACAGCAGTCCCATGTGGGAAATGGGACTTTGTCATCATGGCACCAACGACTATGCACGGGCTAACCTTTATGCTTCTTAAAAGGGCCACATGCAGCATGTGACGTTCTTGGTTAACAAGTCCTGGGTGTCCACCCCCTCAAAAAAAAGGGGGGGGGACAAAAAAAAGGAAAACTGGAGAAAGGATTCTTTACAGAAACGGAACAAAACCAAAGGGACCAACACCAGATCAGAACAAAATACCAGTGACCCAGCTCAAGACAAGGTTATGGGTATAAAACTGAAAAAATAAGAAGAACAAGTGAGCCAGGAAGATGGTACACACAGGTGTATCAACATGCGGGTCGCTTTCGGACGGTTTCCCTCCACCGGTTGCATGCAGATGTGTGACTGGGCATTGAGGCTGATTCTTATTGGAATCTACTTTTACAATTCATAGTTTGCTTTTATGCGGGTGTGCGTGCATATGTGTGTGTGTGTGCGTGTGTGCACGCGCGCTGTTTTACGAGGGGCTGCTTTAACAGGAAATAGCTCGCAGAAAGCAATGCACCATGCCTTATGATAAATCATGGTCTGCAATGACCTATATTTTTAGCTTCCACACTTTTTAGCACAGTTGCAATGTGTGCTTATGTTTCAGGAGAGTGTGTTATCCTGAAATGCATGAAGAAAAAAAATGAGGGGGAAAAAAAAAAAAAAAACTCTCTAGACTCACAACCTACTTTGACAAAGCTTGAGACTGGCTTACTTTTCTTCACACAGCAAATTATCTTCATGTGAATGATGAAAATTGAGCACAATGACGAAAATAAAGCACCCTGCTGTTTTCTAACAATGATTGGCTGTGAAGACACAGACAGCATTTCAAATGCAATACTTATCACTTAAAGAGACACAAATCAGATGTCTACCTGCATACTAATGTACTCACTGTGTCTCGGTTATCAATTTTGAAGTTTTTCAAAAGTTTTGATGAGACTGATTTTCTTCGTATTCACATAGCATGCTCATGGAGGGTCAAGAAATGACACTTGCTCGATACTATTATGCCAGAGATGCACCGAACGATCAGCCTGTGACTGGACGGTTTTCAGACGGGTTTTATAGATATCCGATGATCGGCCAGGGTGCAATTCACTTTGTCACGTGGAGATCATAAGCTCAAATTCTGCTCTAGCCATCTGTATTCAGGAGCTCTCATTGGGCAGATGTGCATGCACACGTCCATTGTAACAGCACTAACCAATCTACAAAACTAGCCAATCATGTTCATCTGTGCTTTACTTCCGTGTCCTAATGGTATGAGATAGGGCTGCACGATTTTTTTGGGTAAAATGTGAATCACGGTTTTTCTTAATGGGAACTGAGTTCACGAAATGAAGTGAAAAATAAATCTGTCTTGCCTTGTTACACGTCACGTGAGCGCCGTAAATGAGGGAGAGAGTTGAGAGAAGCGATTGAGAAGTGTATCTGAATCATTTGCTAATCTCTTGCCTGATTGGTGAATTAATTGTGTTTTGTGTTACACTGTGCGAGTCTCATCATGAGTGTGACTGATATAGCATCTGGCATTGTTGTCAGGGAAATAAGTGAACACGTGTATGCAGCGTGATCTGAAATACTTGCAAGTGAATTGCTGACATTTTTTAATGAATTGAGACTGTACCCTGCCCCACCTCAAAAAAAAATCTTGCAGCCCTAGTGTGAGGCAATTTAAGAAGCTCCCATCTTGTAGGAAGCATGTGAAAGACTTCACCCTGCCTGTTTAATTTTCACTTTCAGTTGGATTTTATTTGCACAAAAAAAAACTCAGAAAAGTCCTACGACCTTGTGCAATCTTGGAAGTAATGTAAAAGTTATTGAATAGTCTATGTCTTATTGTATACATGAAATTCTATTCGGTGCATCTCTACATTATACAGTTTAAGGCTTACCAATAGAGATTCACATTACCGAGTCTCCTTATATGAGCGTTTACAGCTTGTGTAATCGGTTTGATAAAGGAGACCCCATTGTTTTCAGTGTACTTTAAATGTTATATCTATTAGCTCTTGATAAATGAGGAAATGAACATAAAGACTCTATTCAAGACGAAAGGTCGCTGGGGTGTGTGTAAAAATCAAACAAGTTCATTCTGTTTAAGAGCAAATTAGACCTAAGTCAATAATGAACAGTAAACCAATGAGGTCTGGGGGTGAGCTTAGACATTATCAGCCTCGATGCCTCAGGAGACCAGTGTGTGTGTTAGTGTGTGTGTGCGTATGTGTGTCAAAAGCTTACCACATAGTCCATTGGACAACTCTCTGCTTTTGTGTACCTGTTCCCCTAGAAACACCACAAAGTGTACACAAACTCACATTAACATACATATACTTTTTATTTTTCCATCATCTTTGACCCACAGCATTATCACAATTCATTGGAACTGGTCTACGAACACTGTTTACTGATCTATATGCTTCCAGCAAGCTGCATCCAAACCTTTTTGCGAATCTTGGAGATCTGCCTTCTGCCAAGCGTGAATGAGTATGTGTGTGTGTGTGTGTGTGTGTGTGTGTTTAACCTGACAGGATAATGAATCACACAATACTCACCGTGCTATAGTATGACTTTCTTAATCCTAGTTGACAGTAAAAACAATGAGCAATCATGGACGGGTTCAAATCCACTCCAGTCTTTACGTCATCTTTACAATGATTTTACATTTACAAACATTTACAATGTCAGAATGCGAAAAAGTTGCACCTTGTTGGTGGATGAGCGACAACGGCCGATTATCACTTCAGGTTTCTGGTGTTCTAGTGTCGGGCTAGAACCGGATTCTGAGGCGACACAGGATGGCAGCTTTCAGTCTGGCGCACTGTGTTTCTTTTCTGCTCACCATGGATGTAAAGAGTGGTTATATGAGTTACTGTAGACATCTGGTCAGCTCAAACCCTATCCTTCACCTCCCACCAAAGCCCCCTCAGGCCTTTGCACCAGCCTGATCAGATAACAAGTGTTCCTGTTGAAGACTGATGCTACAGCATACCACAATTAACATATTATGAAAGGTAGTTCGCTAAGAATTTCATCCAAGCTGCTTTACTAGTTATTATTGTACTTCTTTAGTTGCGTTTTGCTTACTGTCCACAAATAGCTTGGTGTTGATTTGTTTATGGCTTGAGGCGGAAAAAGTTCACTCGTCACTCTCAGCGCTGCATGTAACAAATATGTTTAACAATACACGCAGACAACAAAGACGCATTCGCGCACACAAAGCGTCAGCTTTTAACAAAATCTGCCGCACCTGAGCACTGTTAACCTGTGTGTGTGCATATATATATATATATAAATAAACACGTGTTTGTGTGCGATCACAGTGTCTAATATGCGAGTGCACGAAGCACACGAAGACAGAAGTGGTCGTGCTCAGACACACCATGGTATGACAAGAATGATCAGATATGAGGGGGAGGTGTGTATTTGCCCCCGCTTGCCTGCCTTGCCTGTCTAAGCCACAAAGAATAGCAAGAAACTCACGCTCCAGCCTGCGAGCTCGATTCGAGTCCACTCAGTACACCGTCTCTAAAGACAGTTACCAAGAGCAACACCGCCGGAACATTTTGTACTTCTTAGGAAGGTGTATTTCTTTTGTATTTTATTACCGAGTGAGGCTGAGTGTGAGCGGTAAAAGTGAATCTAAAAAACTAAAGGGGGAAAAAAACAAAAAGAAGACAATGACTTCTTTTAATCAATGATCAAACGGAAACCAGTCATCAACGGAGAATTAGCACAAAGAACAGCACTGAATCAAAAGCATATATGAGCAGGTGATGTGGTAGATCCATCAAACCACTGATATCGCTAATAACTACAGCAATAATAATAATAATTAGAGATGCTCCGATCAGCATTTTTGGGACCGATTACCGATCACAAAGATCATGATCTGCCGATTGCCGATCACAGAATGGCAGGGGAATGGAAATCTTTTCTCTATAATCTAGCAGAGTTT
>JAOTQY010000045.1:26265622-26277335 GCA_026413445.1 Dolichallabes microphthalmus
TGTGGGAGGAAACCGGAGTACCCGGAGGAAACCCACCAAGCACGGGGAGAACATGCAAACTCCATGCACACAGAGAGACGGGAATCGAGCCTGGCCAGGAATCGAACCCGGACCCTGGAGGTGCAAGCCGACAGTGCTCTAATTTGCTATTTATAATGACTTCCATTCTTCTGGAAATGCTTTTCATTAGATTTCTACTGTGGCTTTGAGACTTTGTGCTCATTTGAACACTTAACTTCTCCCACTGCAACCATGTCTTCTCAGAGATCGCAAGGAAACGGTCATGCAGGAAACTATAACGTTGCAGCATACGACAACATCCTGTTTTGTTCTTCCGTCTTTGTAGAGGAAGATCCACGACTCTATGCCAGTCTTTAATACAAGACTACACAATACACTGTGCACCAAGTACTCAGGAGTCATTCTGCGAGTTCAAAAAAATACAGCACCACGGCTCAATGAATAAAAAAAAAAAAAAAAAAAAGACAGCAAACGCCGGGGTTGAAAGAGAGCAGTAATGACAAGGCAAATATGTAGCGGGTAATGATATACAAGATTAAAATGTGCTGTTGTTCTGTAATGAGCTTGCGCAATCCTCAAAACAGCAGCAATAAAGGTCTTCTAAAGGGAGCGAGGGATGACGCGTGCCATAACGATGCGCCTCATCCCAGACGCCGGGGTAATGTAGGTACTCCTAGATCACTTCAGACAGGTGCCTGTAGTTGTGTGTGTGTGTGTGTGTGTGTTTGCTAATGCCATGCTGATGTCCTTATGGAGAAAATAATGCAGAAAACAAATGCGGTCTGAGAGTAGTGCTGTCCTGTCGCAGTTGGTTGACTCGATGCAAATTTTCCTGGCCGCTGATTTTTTTTTTTTTTCCATCTGCACGCATTTAATTTTGGAACTGAAAAATGAAATATTCGTTCAGTGCAATTTCCTCACATAATAATGCAGCTGATGGGGCCTCTCCACCAGAGTTATTATACCGAGGCCTCGGCACGAGCGTTCGATTCTGAGTAGACACTTCAACAGGCCAATCTGCTTGATAAATAGCACCAACGTCGTAGTTGCTTCGATGCCATGTTTTACACACACACACACACACACACACACACACACACACAGAAACACACACACACTTACATACACACTCACATAAACACGCACACTGGAGATAAATCGTTTCAACAACCTGAAAATCATGAATCGCCAGTTTACGACACCACAATGTCTTTCGATAGAACACACCCCAACCTGCACACACACGCAACGCAACTCCTGCACGAGTCACACGCAGGCACACACACGTTCGCCAAACTCTGATCCTTATTAAAGCAGGCGGACATGCGAGGCATTTTAACTCACCACATCATACTCGACATACCGTTCATTCCAAGAGGTGAAAAAAAAAAAAACTAAAAAATCTGTTTCCTCTCTCTCTCACACACGCACACACACTCTCTCTCTCTAAACACAAACACCATTACACTCGCCACACATTTTAACCCATTAAGTCGCATGAACCCAATCTTGTGTAATTATGTAATTACGGGTAAATATAAACACCCATATCTCTCACACACACACACACACACACACACACACACACACACACACACACTGGTATGATGTTGAACACGCATCCCAAATGTCCTCCTTTCAATCTCAGAAAGAGTGTGTTTTTTTCGTGTGTGTGTTTTTTTCGTGTGTGTGTTTTTTTTCGGTTTTTTTTGCCTCGCCACTCCTCCAACCTGACACTGACAGTAATACCCGCCGACATCTCTTCCCTCCCTCGCTCCCTCACCTCGTCCCCTTTTCCCTAGAGCCTTCTCCCTTGCCGTTTAGGGAACGGAAAGCTGTTCACTCGTTCTCTCTCACCTTCCAACTTCTTTCCCTTTCTCTGCCTAATGCCTTTTGCTTCTTGTCTTCGCCTCCATCCATCCAGCACGGGCATAATGTCTTTTCCATCTCAGGAGAGTGAGAGAGAGAGAGAGAGAAATTGAGAAAGCTATGCTGGGGGTTAATTGAGAGAGAAAAATGGAATGATGAATTACAAATTGAAACATGAACCGGCCGTGTAAGCATGAAGAGAGAGAATGAACGTTCGCTCTCTGACGTCTAAACTCGAAAGGAATGGGGGGGAAAAAAGCGGACACTTTCAAAGGCTCGGAGTGAAAGAAAAAGAAAAACAAAAGGCGCACGACAGGGAAGTTACACGAGAAAAATCTAATGACCCTCCCTTTAGATAAAGAGCGCTCGGAGATAAGAAGCCGTGCTTTAAATCAGAACGGCATACAAACCTCAAACAACAGAAAAAAACACCCTACTCAGGGATACAGTATAACCCCAAATTACAGCGTACAAGCATTCATCTCCGTCTACGAACACAAACCAGACGCCGCCGCCGTTATAAGTCAGTCATCGCAGAAGCACGCACGACGGTCCCTCGTAATTACACATAAAGCTGAAATAAACATTGTGCTTTGTGTTTTCTTTTTGTTTCTTCTTCTTCTTTTTTTTTTTCGTCCCCCCCCCTCCCCCAACACCGACGACCACTCGGAAAGCGACGCAGCCCTGCAATTTTCATTAGGGAGCTAGCGTCGCCTACACTTTCCATCACGGCGCATCTCTATCCGCGTCGCTCCTTCCAGCGTCCAATCATCATCTTTATGCTTCAAAGCTTTTCGCGTAATTTACTCGGAGCCATTTGGCGTTCGGGAGGCAGCAAGGTAATGGTGCCGCATGGCGTGTTGTGTAAAAACGGGTAATAAAAGGATCGTTTACTGGATTACGACCCGCAGCACGACGTATCATTATTCCGGACCTCCCACAGATTAGCATTTCTAATCCATCGCCCTGCTGTACGAGCAGCGGGAAAGAAAAAAAATCTGCGATCTTGTGTAATCTGTAACTCACCGATACGGACGGCTATTGTTTTCAGGAGCAGCGTTAACCTTTAACCGACTAGCCGTTATCTTATTATCTAAATATGACCCAATGTTTAAAGATTAGCAACAAACTTTGAGTGTGTGTGTGTGTGTGTGTGTGTGTGTGTGTGTGTGTGTGTGTGTGTGTTCTTTCACTTCACAAGTAATAAAAAAATAATAAAAAGAAAGATTTCCGTAATATGAAAAGGTCTTGTTCATGTACTGTACATACGAATACGGAAATTGTTTTGGTAATTGATGAAAAAAACTAAAAAAATAAACAGGTGACAAGTACACAAATCATTCATATTTAAAGCTTAACCATGCGAATAATCTCAGCATTCTCTGTACACACTCATAGAAGCTTAGCTTCTCATTCATGCCCCGGCTATTCTCATGTGCGCACACATACGTTGAAAACAATAATAGCAAACTTTTACTAGTATTGTCGGTGAAGTATGGCCTGAGGTGTGTGAGCATGTGCACGCGTTCGTCTCCTAATCTAAAGCAAACAGACCAGCAGAAACAAGAGCAACACATGTTCCGAGAGTCGGAGTGTGCGACCAGAAAGATTCCTTTGACAAATGGAGCAGGGAGCCGCGCCGCATGGGGGGGGGGGGAGCTCTCGCGCGTTAATATCGCCAGGGTCAGTTTAACATGTTAGTTTTTTACTTTTTTTATACCATGCAAGCTTCACGGCGTTCATTTTATTTTGCACAGGCTCACACCGATTTGTTTTTTTTCCTTTTTAAAAGTCAATGAGATTGCCAATTCGCAACTGATCCCCATGACAGGAGACGGCGCAAATGAAATTTTCTCTGCGAATACCTCTCCGTTACGCTCTAATATCATCCCACGGATGCGGTAATACCTCATTGTAAACTCGGTTTTCTCCCAACAGCGCACGTGTGCTCGGAGTTCGAGGCAGGGTAAAAAGAAAAAAGAAGCAGGGATTCGCTTTCAGAACACAAAAGCAAAAAAAAAAAAACCCTTCGCATCCATCGACAACAAACCCCACCGAGCGCACCTGAGACGCACTATTCACTCAGACACGCAGAAACACTCAGGAAGACCCCTACGGCTCGAGAGAACGGCTCGGCGCGCCACAGGTCCAATCAACATGCACTTACCGCAGCGAGTCTAACCGTTCTCTAAGAGCGCCTGAACGAGTCTAGCGTCGGGAAAGGGGTCAAAAGGCAGCATAAACATGTGCCCAAGGTGGCCGTTTTCTCTCCAAACATTACACACAACAGCAGAACTGTTTCTCAACTGCATTTCCACGCCCTGCGTTTTCACCCGGTGCTAGAACATGCCTTTAAAAAGCATGTTTCCACCGAACACCTTTCCCCATCTATCAACACATCCAGCTAATCCGTCCATTACTCCTCGACGAGATGCGGCACATGACTCAGAACTCAGGGTACAATCGAGCGTTCACGGAGCGTTTCTTGAGTAGTGATTCATGCTGATTCGATTTTAATGCCGTTGCATCAGACCCGGGCCTAAATGTCATGAGAACCGAGGACTCGCACGCTGCTAGATGCGATGTCGCAAATTATTGTTATTATCATGATTACTTTCGGCTCTGCATGCTCACTCGATCAAAACAGAACCTGATTTCCCTGCATACATGAGGCATTTATATGAAGGAAAAGAAGAAAAAAAAAAAGCTTTCGTGGTTTGGTGTTCGGTCTCGCGACAGAGACGCTGATCCGATCTCTGAACGTCATACCGACACACAAAAACAAACACACACATGCCCACATACATACGTACATACACAGGGCATCCGAAGGGGAGCAAAATTGCATGATATTGACTCGACCCTGCTGAGAGAAGCGCTACTGGTCAATATGGAGGTGGGAGATAATGGTGCATCGCTGCAGATAACATCAGCATGGAGAATAGCTATCGATATTAGCCAAATATCCAGGAAAAGCTGCTTTCTTTGGCGTGCCGATCCAGATGTGGGGTAGCCGACAGACCCTAATCACCCCCATCTCATACATATATATAAAACGGTGACCTTAAACAGATGTATTTAAACCCCCTTCTAAGGTTGTCAAGAAAAAATTTCAAGGTGAGGCTATGCATGAGCCTGGGCAGACTTTATCATCCATTTTATTCCCTCCCCCCCTCTTCTACAGTAATAAATGTAGCGCATATCTCCAGGCTGTTATGTCTTGGAAGTGCAAATGTAGCTCCGGTGCAGTTTGTAGTAGGCTAATACGTCTGGGGGAGTGCGGTTAAGGGCAAGCGGCCTGAAAAATTGCTCTGCACAATTCAGAACTTTCCCAATCCCCGGTGACTCAGGCGTCCTTTCGAGGGAAGAGTGATAGATGAACGTTTGCGGGGAAGGATTTCGCAAAACGCGCTTTAGAACGAGCTCGCCGTTATAACCGGAGCGAGCTCCATCGTTATGAAAAGCCTACAGTTCTGATTGTGTCACCATCACACAGTAGGTCTTGAAGATCAATAAACATGCGAGAGAGAGAAAGAGAGAGAGGATGCTGCACGCTTTATCTTAATTAAGACCGAGCAAGACATGCTGTTAGGCAGCGTACCCTGAAATATATTGGTCTGCAGGTTCGGCTTATAAAAGATGCCATCTGTAAGCAATAAGAGAAGCGAAGTTCTCTTCGGGAGCTGAGTCAAAAAAAAAAAAGCACAGAGAGTCTCCAAAAGTGGGTGAAAAACAGGATGGTAATTATTTACAAGTAGGTCTCTTGATTGCAGCCCGCAAGTTCTAGTAACTGGCGGTTTACAAAAGAAGGAGGGATGCGAGAGACTTCGGTGAGAGTTCGGGGCAATCACAGGAGAAATTGCAGATAGCGTTCGGAAAACCAATTTGAGCGCTACGTGCGAACGGCAGTCCCGCCCCTTATGCTACACGGGACGAAAAACAATCGCGCGAGACAAGGAAAAGAGACGCTAAGACGCCGGATTCGATTAGGCATGAACTTCGAATGAGGAATTAGGGTGTGATTAGTGCACTACGTGGTGTGATTATTAGTACTGAAACTTGTCGGAGAAAACAACAGATTTAAAGGAGGTGGGGTTAGAGAGAGAGAGAGAACGAGATTGAGAGAGAGGAGCGCCTGATGTTTCATAACGAGCAATGTGTCCAAGCTTGCGCTACATATCTGAGTCACAGACGTAAAATACACAGAGCTACACAAGGAAAGATGAGTCCATGTCAGCGTGTCAAGTTCTATCTGATGTTACTCCACGCTACTTCTTACGGAAGGGTTTGGAAAGCTAAGAAAGAATTTCGTTTTTCGAAAGTTTCGCCATCAAACTGATCCAACAACAACATCAGCTGCAAGTGTTGCTTCCCTCCTCCTGGTCTCTCGGAGTCAAGTGAACTTTTTCGGGGGAAAAAAAAAATGAAGCAAGAGACATTTTACAGTGGAGGGTACGAGCCGTGCAAGGGTGCGAGGGAAAGAGGAAAAAAAAAAAAAACAGAAAAAAAACACGGCACCCGTGAGCACCGGCTTCCAGCTTTCTCGCTTCCTTAATGATATACAATCAGACACAAAACAGCAGCCTTCACGAGGTGGGGCTTCCAGTATAAAAATCGCTGCTCTGTATGCCACAAAACAATCTAGCCCTAAAAGCATTTGCAGTGTCAAATATGTTAGAGACATACTGACAATTTGACTGGAAAAAAGAAAACGGAGTGTGCCTTTTATCAGAAAAAGGAGTATTTTAGTTTTCCACTTCCATATTACAGGCACACGTCCGTCTGGCCACGTGGCTTTTTACGACATGTGGACACGAAGACATGGATGCTGGGTGGAAAAAAAAAAAAGCAACTTTATGCTTCTGACTGGATGAAATCATGATGCAGTCACTTCTTTATATGCACAAGCAATATACAGATTTCATTATTATCAGCTGGAGAGATAGTAATGAGGGAAAACCACATACAGGGTTTAAAGGTACATGTAAATCGTTAACGTGGTGCTGGGCGATATGACCTCAAATCAATATCACAGTTAATTGGACATTCTATCTTAATTATGATTAATTAATTATTACCTCGATTATGATTAATACACTCAACTATTAATGCTAGGATATTGTTTTCTAATGAAAGAGTTCTCCTCCATGTTGGTCCTCCATGTCATGCTATGTCCAGAGTCATGTGACTACACACACGGTGGTATATATGTGCTGATTATACAGTATATACTGTATATAATACAATATACATATAATGCATATCATAATACACATCATATATAATATATATATATATGCGTGTGTTTGTGTGCTGATTTGATTTGTATTATGATTCCTTAAGAACCATGATTTTAAATCATGCCCTGATTCTCAATATTTTTTTTTTCTTTTGCCAAGGTGAGAATAGTTTAGAGTGCACCACCTGTAGGATCATAAAGGAACTGCAACCACTTCAAATGCAAACATAAATAAATTTAAATTTTAATTAAAAGCAAAATTATTTTGCAATCTCTGTGATACATGACTTGCCACACGAAAGAGTCATGACATGTACTGTAACCGAAATGATCCCTCCCCGTCTCGAAGATATTTATAGAAGCATTTAATAATTTAAAGTACAGGTGTATCTGATTACAGTTACAGTAAACTGGTATTTCCAGATGCAATGCATAAATATACAGTACCACTCTAAAAATAAGTAAATAAATAAATATTTGAGGGACCCCTCGTTTCTTTGCATTTTGCTCATAAAAGACGATACGTGCAGTGATTCACTGCACCATGTGCAAAGTTATAACTATAACGCAAATTATTAAAATTAATTCTCATAAACTTTAGAGTCGATATTTGGTACTGTATGACCACTGTTATTCTTCAACATAGGCTGAATTGCCTTTTCTTTAAGCAATCTCTTCAGAAATAGTTCTCCAGGCTTCTTGAAGGACATTCCAAAGCTCTTCACTGGACGTTGGCTTCCTCAAGATGATCCCATACTGCTTGAATAATGCTGAGATCTGGGCTTCAGGGAGTCCGACTCATCGTGCTTTTTTTTTCTATCTTGTATTGGTAGTTATGTGAACTATTCCTCATATATGGGTAAAACAGGGGCGACTCAGGAATTTTACATACTGTAGTACTATAATCTTTTGAAACAGAATTTACTGTAAATATATAAAAGAAAACGTTTGTTCTGCTTTCTCGTAATGGATCAGCTTTCTATTCCAACGCATTTCATTTTAGGTTTCTACGGTTTCTTAAATCTCATAATAATAATAATAATAATAATAATTTTTATTTATATAGCGCCTTTCCAGAGCTCATGAAACAGATCACCTCTGTACAGTACGGTTTAACTGATGAACACTAGACTCTTTTCTATTTCAATACATACAAAAACACTTTTTGACAATTTCTTGACATCAAAGAGCTTTCTCATTCCTGAACATGTCAGTCACAGAAAATCTCTGACATTATTTATATGCCTACTTGTTCCTGAGGTTTGGATTAATTACCTGGTTAATTTGACCTGAGCGGTTCAACAGGATTCAGCAATAAATACAAATAATTTGATAATAACGAGTCATAATATACAACATATTTAACTTTTTTTTTTTTTTTATCATCAACTCAGATTATCATAGCCAGTATGCTTTCTAAACTCTGCAAACAATTATGTGAATACCAATGTTTTTTTTTTACTGTTTGGTTAAAGTATGATAAATACCAGAAAACATAGCAGTATGTTAAACCATGCTGTATATTTTTGTTCACTCCTCTACATTAGAATGAAAAGCTCTCAAACTTTGTCGCTCTAAAGACCAATCGACTGTAAATGTACCAGCTGCAGTCTGGGTTGCCTGAATTACGCAAATTTAAACACTTTACACAATAAGGCATGTGTGGATTTAAGTATTGCACAAAGGAAGAAATGGTGAACGAGGCAAGCAAAACAAAATGTCAGAAATGCAAGTAGATATAAAATAAAAAAATTATAATAAAGAAATACATTCTATAGTCCTTAGTGCATGGGCTCATCAAGCTCTTGAGTCTTGCACGGTTGAGTATCAGGATCTCTTTGTTTGTTTGTTTGTCCCTTAACCTGGTCCAACTCATCTCTTTGCCTTCATAATCAGTGCTATTTTTCTGTTGTTTTTTTTTTTCATCGTTCCCCCCCCCCCTATAATGCACGCTCATTTTCCAAAACAAAAGCACAACGGATTATACGGCAATCCAAATGCACAAGCGATTTAATAAATCTGCCGTGCCAACATTTGTGTTTTATGGCTTTTTATAATACATGCCTTATATATTATTTAGGATTTTGCCATCTCAATATATTGGTTCTTCTCATGTGTTATTAATGATGCTGTTGTTTTATTTAGGACATTAATTAGACCGGGGCATAACTTTCATATCTGTAGCAAAATAAAAATAAATAAATAAATAATTTTTTTTTTTTTTTTAAAGAAAAAGCTTGCCAGCAATTTGCACTTTAATTTGTGGTAAAAATTTAACGTTGGCGATAAGGGAATACGCATATCCATGCTTTATTATCCAGAAGAAACGTTTCCTTGCTTGTGTGTAGTTGAGTACAGTAGTTACTCGTCCATGCCCTTGAGTTGGTCGAAGCTCAGTTCGTCCTTCAGGCCTTTTACAACCCGAACAGCCAATCAGGACTCACGCAACACCTGGAATGGCAGGTGATCGTCAATAAAGAACATTGCATCCCATCCCACCCCACCGCACCCAACCCCACCTCGAGCACACTAGATTTGTGTGATCAGTGTGTCTCTACATGCCACCAACAGCCCTGAAGCACTGATGACTACAAAGCTGAGATTGTCAACTTCTAATCATTCAGTCCCAGCCCTGATCCAACACACCTACTCCAGATTAACCTGATCCAATCCGATCAGATCAAAAGTCTACAAGGAACTTCAGGAAGAAGGTTAATAATAAACAATAATTGTGATGCTAATGATTATTATGACTAATTGTGGAAATATTTTATACATGAAGAGTCACTTCAAGTTTTGTTGGGCAAGGTGTTTATCTTGAATGCGACTGACCTTGGATCAAACCTGCAAAATGAATCTATAAGACTTAAACACACACACACACACATACCATCGTCTATACCACTTTACAGTACCTTGTACACAGGGTCAAAGAGCCTATCCCAGGCGGGGGGCATTCTGGACGTGGTGCCAATCCATTGCAAACACACACACACACACACACATTCACACACTACAGCAATTTGGGAATGAGCCCAATCTGCATGTCTTTCGACTGTGGGAGGAAACCCACCAAGCACAGGGAGAACCTGCAAACTCCCCGGAGCCTGGAGGTGCAAGGCGACAGTGCTGACCTCTAAGTCCTACACATATACAGTATGGTTCTCCCTAGAAGAGCGGACAAAGGGTCTATTGCACCGGGTTTCAGGATTGCAATACAAGTCATTTTGCTTTGAATACACTGACATTAATACATGCATGGCCCGGAACCAGAGCAGCGAAGCAGCCTGGTTAAAACTTTCATCTTATTGATTTCTCTCTGTCAACTGATGTTTATTTCTGTGTGTGATTTATACTGATGTGTCTCAGTGATGTTACCTGGTGTTGCTGGAGTTCCAGTAGACTGTGTGCCGTATTGCTGATGCACTTGAAAGCACATGCATGAGCAAAATCAATAATGTGAGTGTGTGTGAAGGTCCTGAGTACCGGAGAAATCTCATATCTGCATCCAGCTCCAAAAAAAGATTCACTTCCCTCATGAGATCCGGAGTTTTAGTAGCAGTCAAGCACATCAACTGACTCAGTGGGGGGGAAAATATATAAATATAAATATAAAGTCCTTCCGAAACTTTGAGACCTCTGCAGAAAGCACAGGAAGATCCGTCCAGGTTGGTTTCTTCTTTTTCCTGGAAGAGTGCAGGGGATAATTTCTCTCCTGCTCAGCAATGAAAAGAGAGCCGCTCGGAACAATGTCAGATCTTTCCCTTCACACGCGAGTCAGAAGGTTTGCGCTCGAGCCCAAGGCGTTTCCGAGCGCGCGCATATTTTCACTTTTCCAAGTTGAAGTCTTGAAACGAACTCCAACCTGAGTTAGTTTTTTTTTATTATTTTTTTTTATTTTATAGTTATATATTTGTGTAAACAGCAGTCCTGAACGCAGTTACCGAAAGCGTTTAGCGTATAAAAGGTACAAATCCAGCAGGTTTCCGTCGCAGGCGTTGACACTGATTTGACGCTGATTGATTTTCGGAGAAACTCGGAAAGAGAGGTAAGAAGCAGAGGGCGGGGCCGCGCAAACTTTGCACCAATCGCGTTACAGCAGAGGCGGAGCTACGGCTCAGAGGTGAGTCGTGGACTGAACAGGATTATATACTGAATGGGTTTAAATTAGATTAGATTAACTACAAATAAACTAGACATTCATATTCACCACTTGACATTTCAGTGTTTTGTGTCTTATTACAACCTGTTTCATTGGAATAACCTGTTCATGGGGAAATTATTCATGAATTACATTAATAAAATATAATAATCATGACATTTCATAATTATAATCAGAATACTGTACATAGTAGATCAGCCCCATGAAACAGGGTGTGTAGGTTAAAGATTGATATATTTCTACAACTTAATTAATTTTTACAACATTATACAACTTTATCCTGTGAACAGTGCCGTGGGGGGCTTGGAGCCTATCGCAGTAGACTTCGGGCACGAGGCACGGTATCAGGGGCGCTGCTAAGGATTTTGGGCCCCATGAAAAGAATCTTGACAGGGCCCCCAACACAGCTGAGACTTTTTTCA
>JAOTQY010000045.1:26337524-26349562 GCA_026413445.1 Dolichallabes microphthalmus
CTCCTGGGATAGGCTCCAGGCCCCCGCGACCCTGAATAGAAGGATAAAGCGGTATAGAAGATGAATGAATGAATGAAAGAGAGCATGTCAAGAAACATACTGGTCATATCAAGGAAAGAATAAAAAATAGATATTTGGGTAGATTTACTGAATCGTTCAACAATTCAAACAGTAAAAATAATTACTTCTCACACAGTCGAGCACAGATAACTATAACATGCACTGAAATAACCCTCCAGCTTTCACCTGAAAAACCCTAAATTTTACTCCCCTGACCCCCTGAACAGAAAAGGTGTGAATCTTGGGCTTGACCAAAAGACTCATGAGGATGAGGAAAAGATAATGTTAAGCACACACACACACACACACACGTGGCGATCCGAGCAAAAGAATTCACTGACTCATGATCGTACGATTCAGTGATGATTAAAAAATTCATTCATTCATTCATTTTCTGTACCGCTTTATCCTTATATACAGGGTCGCAGGGGCCTGGAGCCTAGCAGATAAACAAATTATGTGAATTCAAATAAAATCTCTAATTATAAAGTCATCTGTGAGAATGGAATTATTTCACCGTGCAGTTCTGTAGCAGCAACTGAACTCGAAACGACTTGGTGACTGATATTGATTCTTTCACTGAATCGCACATTCAGACCCCAGATAGAAATATCTTCTGTATGGCCTGTTTATAGATGCATATGATGACTCTACATCACACTTAAAAAAAAGTAAGGATTATCAAATTCAAACACCAAGTGCTTTTTGTTTTTTGTCTTTAACTTAAGGGAAGTGCATGTTGTTAAAATGCATGTGATGTAAACAAGAGTGGCTCATTAAGTTTCAGTGTGGTATACAGTTCATTAACAAATACAGTGTTAAGACGGAGAAGAAGCAGCGCCGCAGAAGCAGTTTCTTCTGTTATCTGCTCCGAGCACTCTGCATGATGGGACAGATTAGCGGAAAAAGTATCCAATCTGCACGCTTCATTTGTTTCACAAATGGAGCACATTATGCCGGTCTGTTTACTTATACTACATTTGTTCTTATTTCTTAGTTTCAACAGCACTAGACAGTCGTGTAGACGGAAGCCTACTGCCTGGAATAATACTTTCCAAATGTATATGACTTGAAACATAACTAATGACAGTGATGATGCAACTGACACCATCTCCGCTCGCGAATATTAACCAAATAAATGTGCACATCAAAATGATGTATTGCCGGAGTGCGCTTGAATTGCAGGCAGTTTTCAGGCTCTCATTAATTCAGAAGGACTCAATGTCATTGGTTGCTGAATATAAATAATCATGCGTCTTCTTTGCCTAGAGAAGAACATTTTATAAGGGAATGTCATTAGCTTTTTTTTCTGCAGTATCTGTTGTTCATCCCATTCAGATACATTGCAATAACCTAATGACGCTAGCTCTAATTATGCTAGGTCAGATAAGCCTCTGCGTGAAGTCCTGCTCTCACTGGAGACTGTAACTGTACTCTGCAACTGTGCATAACATTATCCACCGTATCGAACGTTCAGAGGTATTATAAAAAATATATATATATATATATTGTTCATGAGAAAATTTGGATTTAGATCCGTGCACATACTGTACTGTCATATATTGCGTTTCAGGTTCGACTGAGAAGTAAACACTTGTGTAACATCTGGCTTTCTTTACAAGACCTCACAGAGAAGCCAGCTCTAGTCTTCAATCTAAAGACGCGGCACAGTGGGCGCACAACAGGACGTGAAATTTAATTAGGCATAATTGACTTTAATAAGATGTCTACAGGATTATGTAGTTGCACTCTGCCGGATCAATGATAGCAGGGAAATTTCAGTCAAAAACCTCAGCAGGTAGAGAGCGAGGTCGATATTTCAGTAATGGAAGTCAGAAAGCATGCACTCACTCATCAAAATGCTAAATTCATCTCAGAGTTGTCGAGAGGCCTTGTTTAAAGAGCCGGACTGCTGTAAGTGATACAGTAGGAGGATTTGCGGGGAAGAGAGAGATGATTTGGCTTGACGCTTGATTAAGTTCCAGGTCGACACTTTTTGAAGCGATTTCAACGGCAAGCGTGGATGTAGAAATTAAACCAGCATTTCGGCACCAGAATCAGTAATATTAGTGTAAAAAAATATGGGATTCGGCTTGGCAGCTAGTATTGATGAAATTTTCATTAAAAATCAAAAAACATGAAACCAACCAACATTACAGTATATTATAACCAACTGTTTAAAATATAATGTTTAATCTGAGAGAAAGCGGCTGCTTAGCCAAACATCATGCTGTTGTTTTATTTAGTTCTGGTTCTTCGGGAACATTTGATAACTGTCATTTTTGATAAAGTTACAGAGATGCTAGGAGTGAAAGCAGACATAGTGTGTTTACAACAGTGACGAATAACACAGCTGAAGGCTTTTAAAGGTTGTCCACATACTGTGCACAGAGAAATGACTTGTGGTGTGGTTTTGGGAGAGTCCAAGAGTAAAAAGACAACAAAAAATATATATATATATATATTTGAGGTGTCTGAGTCATTAGGAATTTGATGCAAAAATTAAAAACAAACTCAAAAGGAAATAACAGGAAATATGTTTTTAGTTTTTTTTGGAAGTTGTCTGGTGACTGATGTTTCTGTGAATCGCTGAAACTTTTACAACTCTGAGACAGACTTTTGACAGTTATAGTGAAAACTTTGTGGCATGAAAATGAGAAGCCAGATAAATGAATGAATAAATAATACCAAAAAGGGTAAGATTGAATGGTGTTCCTCTGTTCCTTTGAAATTTGTTAAACAAAAGAAAAACAATTTATTCCAAATGTACTTTGAAATACATAATAATAAAATAAAGAATGCAGCAGTAAGAGAATAAATGAATAAATATTTCGTGAAATAATACAACTAGTAAATAATATTGAACTCAACATTTATATTGAACTTATTGTACAATATTATTTAATCTTACTCAATTTAATGATCACATTTGTCTCCGTTCTCTTTATCATAACACATTTTCACATTAAAATATGTTTTAGAAGCCTGCATTTATTTCATTTCATAATACACTTTGATTCCACAATGACACTTTTCTTTCACTCTGTTCGAAACTGTCAGTCAGCAACGATGGCACGGAGACTTCTCACTGCGACTTCTCATCTTAGCCTGGCTAATCCATTGCCGTTGAATTTTTATACATTTCTGCTCGTAAAGATTTATGGCAAAGTTCTGCGCTGACTAAATTAATGGGCATGATGCTGTTTTTTTGTGCGTAAGGTGCCCATGAGGAAGTTTCCTCAATCATTGCTGTGGGACATCTAACTGTGGAAATTTGGGATTTAACACTCAACGCATTTGTCAAAATGAGAACGGTGTGTCCGAGAATGTTGCATGAGCAAACAGTCCACGGTTGTGGCATTGAACGTAATAAAAGTGTCTTTATGAACCACATGCAGCATCGTGAAATATCGGGAGGTATCACGAAATAGAAGAAGTTTTTTTTTTTTTATTACTTGAACTCATGCAGGGTCTGGAGTCCAAGATGGAACATTAAAAAGAACATTAACATAACCAGTGGTGCCTTAAAGTGGTCAAGGGAGGTAAGCAAGAATGGCCCCTGAGTGGCAGGGCTCCCTTAAAACTCTATGGGAACTGAAAAGGGTTGGCCCAGTATATTAAGTTTTCAAGGGGCCAGAATCTGGTCGTGATCTCTGAGTGAGAGAGATGGGACTCTCTCGCTCTCTCTCTACCCCGTCAGGCCAGTCGTGAACATCTGTGAAAACCTCGTTTATGAAATCACAATTTTTCCCAAGTTCATTACTCCACGTTCGTGGTGGAAAAGGGACGAATAAAAACATAATTAGCAAGAAAATGCGATTGTGTGAGGAAGAATAAAGACTAAAACGTGACAGTTATAGTGAAAACAGGTATTATGAAAACATACTGTAGAATAACGAGTTCGGTATAATTAATTTCTTGGTTTATTTCACCCTATATTAACTTATATTAGCTGCGTTTATTCATTTTATTATTTATATCATATTGCCCTTCCTTAAACAGTCGCATGTGCCACTTTAAGGATGTGTAAATGCGAATCACATCGTGTAGGGCAAACAGAGATTATAAAGTGAAACGCATGAATTACAGCTGCTGCTCTGTATTCATGCAGTATAAGAATGTTGTGCCTGCTTAATGTTATCTATATTCTATATGTGTGCTTTCCGTCGTTAAGTATATTCTAGTCATGATGACACACTCTTACCTCAGCTTGCCCTAGTTACACCATGCGCAGAGAAGCAGGAGAGAGAGAGAGAGAGTGAGAGAGAAAGAGAGCGAAGCATTGTGTCTGTGGATAACGGTGCTGTTATGTGTTTGTAAGTGAATAACCCTTATTTTTCATCCCTCGTTCATGCCATTTGTCCAATCAATAAGTAAACTACTGCAGTATTTCAACACAACGAGTAAGCATGGGTGCGAGCGCGATCCAGTGATTAAAGGTTTACCTGAAAAAGGCTCGGGAGTGGGTTATGAAAACCGCACACTAAGACCTAAAAAAGCCCGCACCTTTTCAGCTCTAATAGGAGCTCCGCCTGTCCTTTTTCACTGAATGGAGGCTCTCCCTGCTCTCACTTCCTTCTCACTATTTGACAGCTATTATTCACACCACAGCACCATTTATTCCTTTCAGAGTTCTGTATCATGATTCTCAAAACACTGCGTGATAACGAGCATCCCTACTTCCTCTCAGGTGTGCTTGCTTCATGTCTGTTTCTCAATTAGTATGCTTTACTTTGGTCTTTACTTCATTTCTGACCAGGAAACGCTCCCGTGTGAGGGCTGTATCTGCTAGATTTATGATTCAATTAATCATTTGCACACCATTGTTCAGAAAGCATTTGAATGTAAATCAGACTGTTACATGCATGTGCAGCACAAAGAATCAGTACTATTGAGGACTAAATGAATTCATGTTTGTGCTGCTCATGTTTTTTTTCTCTCTCCCTTGTATTTCCTGACACTTTTGTCATCCTGACAAATGAGAATGATTAGCTTAAACAACAGTAGAAGGTCAGAAAAATTCGAGAACTGATGAGCTTTTGAAGGCACTAGACAACTTTAAGATAAAAACACACACACACACACACACACACACACACACAAGCATACTGGTACCATTAAGTCAATTTGCAGTGTGTAAAGCCTTCTAAGCCGAAAGAATATGTTCCTCTAAATACACTGATCTGTTAAGACATCTTGTAAGAATCTATTGACCTTGCTTTGAATCATAGAAGCAATCATCGATTGCTTTTGAATTTCTATCGTGACGAAGTGTTCTGCCTTTGGGTCACATGGCCCCGGCGAGCAAAAACAAGATAAAATTAACTCAAGGTTCAGTGCTTAATTATAAATCTGAATTAGAAATAGCGATAGGTTGAAGGTGAACATTTGAACTCCAAGATTTTCAATTTTCAAAAGATTCTGATTGATTCATAAACATCAATATTAATTAAAATGATACAATTCTAAATCAATTCATGGTTACATTTGATTTGTTTAATGCACTCGCTTAGATTTTAAAAGGTACAGTGCAAACAGCCTGTTTTTTCTCTCTCACTTGACGTTAAGAAGACAAACCCACACGACCTTGTGTTACCATGACACCAGAATGTCCTGAAATCTCCCCCCTAGACCGTTAACAAAATGTTAAATAAACACGTTTTATATATATATATATATAAAAAAAGGTAACTATATCTATAATATCATTTTTTTTCCTGTTAAATAACATGTATTTAAGAGTTTTATTTTTAGTCACAAGTAAAACCCAAGTGAATGAGTGTGACATGATAATGTATTTGGCGCATTAAAATACATCAGGGATGAATTTACTTTAACTGCCCTCCAAAATCAGAAACCTAATAGAAAATTAAGCCAGTAATATTTTATAACTCATCAGCACTGAAGTATAAGTCAGGAATAACACACGACAGATGCAGCCTATGCTCTTACCACGCCAGAGTTGGTTACATACCTACTGTATAAGTGCATGATCAGGAGTGCGTTACCATTACATCAACCATTACATCAACTCAATCATCTTCTATACCGCTTTATCCTGTATTCAGGATCCCAGGAGACTTAGGGTACAAGGCAGGGTACACCATGGACAGGATGCCAATCCATCGCAGGGCACACACACATACACACACTCCGGGCAATTTGGGAACGCCAATTAACCTAACCTACATGTCTTTGGACTGTGGGAGGAAACCGGAGTACCCGGAGGGATCCACCAAACACGGGAAGAACATGCAAACTCCACGCACACAGAGGAATCGAACCTGGCCGGGAATCGAGCCCGGACCCTGGAGGTGCAAGGCGACAGTGCTAACCATTAGACCACCATGCCGCCCCTGTGATTACAATGATTAAATATAGTTGCAAGCATCGATGAGCGGCTCAAGCACCCTGCACCATCGCCACCTAGGCACACCAAAAAGACACAGTTGGCACATGCATTTAAAGGAGATATCCATACCATTATGACATAATTTTAGAAAAGTGGGGAATTTTATGTTTAGACCTCCAAAAAGCACCAGATGCTCTATGACACTATGATGTTACTCAGTGAGATGTCACTGAACATGATGTCACTCAAAATGATGTCTTACAGAAAGTAATTAACAACTTTTCAGCATAAATTTAAGGCATCATCAAGGCTGACCCTTTTGAGAAATCAAAAATCCCGGATAAAATCGGTGACGATCGTATAAATTCCCCAGGAAGATTGTATCAAATTCTAATGGGTGCGTTTTGCAAATGACAGAAAATAACTCACTTCCTCAATGAGCTCTAGATATGTACCGGGTTTCACATGCATATGTGCAGGTGTGTATGAGCTATGCAGCAAAATCTTGTGTGAGGGCCCCGAGCCACACCAGGGGCCCAGACTCTCAGGCATCCTAATGGCAGCAGATTCATGACAATTTTCATGAGTTTTACCCCCAAAATGCCCGAATGGTGGGGAAAAAAATATCCTTAGGAAAACAATAGGGCCCTTCACACACTATGAAGACAATGGGCTGATGCCGTAGTGCTTGGACCCTAATTTATCAATGAATGACACATTTCGCAATTGCATTGCTTAGCACTGTCACCTCACAGCTCCAGGTTTGGGGGATTGAATCTCACCTCTGGCCTGTGTGCGTGGACCAGTGTGCATATTCTCCCTGTGCCTGGTGGCTTTCTTCTGGTTTCTTACCACATTCCAAAAACATGCACTAGCGGTTTAAAATCAATCATAGTGTATGAATAGGTGTGTGAGTACGAGTACAATGAGCTTGTCATCCCATCCCTCACATTACCTCGGATATACTCCAGACCCTACATGACCATACAAAGAATAAACACTATAGCTGATGCACGGATGGACGAATGGATGGATGGACAATCTGCATTTCAACAGTTTATAGTTAAGATTTTATTTTGTGGCGCATCTAAAAGACAAGTTAGTTCCTATTAACTTTTACATCATAGCAATGTTAACTAACCTGCACAAATCTCTTTCTCACAAAAAACAAAACTGGAAAGTGTAAAGTCCCTCGTCCTTAAGACTTTTTGCAAAGCACACTGACACCTGAGTCTCCCTCCATGGGTGTTAAATACAGTAAATCTCCTAATACTGTAAGTCTCCTAATCATCCATGATACAAGTACTGCACCTGTGAATAAACTGATACTATAGAAAGTTAGAAACATTAAAGTAAAGTACAGTATGAAGACATGAATAATTAACCAGTTTTTTATGTTAGAGCTGGAAGTACTGTCAGAGCCGGTCTTGTGTTTAAAAAATAATTCACTTTTAGACCAATTCAATTTGACAATTCTACATCGCTGTGGTATAAAGACATTTAAATAAGTAATTATATTTAATTGAAATAAGTGAAAGATTTGAAGAAGAAAAAAAAAACGTCTTCTGGAGGATGTATAAAAGACTACTTTTATGTTCATACGCAAGGCAGCAGACAAAAAAGGGCACAGGGGTGAGATGAAGACACTAAAGGTCAAGCCATTAGCGTCTTGTTACGAGTGCGTTTGAGTCAGACTTGACATAATGAGACTGGCATAATAACAGATGCGCGTGATTGAGGTTGCATGGAAATTCTTCATATCTCTGCACTAATGTGTTCTCGTAAAGCTGAAGATGTCACGAGCTAGACGTCACGATCGTATTTTGTCCTGCTCTAGGTATGGTTTGCATACCTTGGGTATGTTTGGTTTGAAGCAGTTGCTTTTGTGGAGGTAGGATCCATAGCTGGTAAGGGTTGAGGTGATTGTTTGGTTTAATGAGCTCTTCTTCCTGATGGCAGCATTATCCAGATGCTGTGCAGGATACGAGCGCTTTATTACCCACAGCAATCCAATTACTCCCCCTCTCCGTGCTTGGAGGCACAGCAGTGTTAAAACTGCCTTGGGCATTAACTCAGGGGTGCGGTACATAAGCAGAAGTGCACATGTGCATTTGTGTGTGTGTGTGTGTGTGTGTGTGTGTGCATACGATGGAGAGAGAGAGAGAGACAGTGAACGAGTATGTTGTTCTAAATCCAAACAGCTTTGTTCTGTACAGTGCAGATTTGGTGTAAACAAGAAGAGGTTTGTTGGCCATGAAGCAGACAAAAAAAACAAAGGAACCGGACCACACTCTGCTCATTCATCTTCTTTGAGGTTTAGAGCAGAGAGAGCATCTTTCCTATACACACACACACAAACACACACCACACACATATTTCTGACAATTACCGAGTGCTGGGCAGTCCGCGATGCTAACACGGCTTCACTGATGCAAGACCCTGAGAAAATAGACGTAAAACACAGGTGCATAAATATATATGAATAACCTGCTGATTTCCTTTGTCTCTCATTCTTAAACACACACATAATTTGGATACAGCATTTATTTATCCAGCTACTTATAGGCATGCCACCAACCGGGATGGAAACCGTATATGTGCATGTGTGTGTGTGTAAGAGAGAGAGAGAGAGAGAGCGAGAGAGTAAATTCCTTTGTGTGCCTGTGTTTTGGTTTATTATGAGATAAACACTCAGCTTGAGAAAGCCTTCCTGTTGCATCGTGGCCTCAGAAAAAAAAAGAGTTAAGATGAGGAATGATGGTGAGAGATGGAGAGCGGTCCGAGTAATTGAGGGGTTTGACTGCACGGCACTGCAGCACTCAGCTTCCGGCCACTGAGCTTTCGCAGAAAACAGAAAAACAACAGACGTTGACATGATGCCACCAGCAGCGTCCAAACACAAAGCTCTTGCCTTCACTCCTGCTATTCCCAGAGACACATGATAAACAGATTCACAGAACTAAATACAGTAATGCAGAACTGAAAAAAATAACAAAAAAAAACACTCAGCTTGTCATTTGTTGGAGCCCAGCTTTCAGAGAAGGCAGCATTTCTTGGCCAACTTTATAAGCAAGATAAAGACTGTCCAGATTGGAAGGAATATGCCCAGTATGATTCCTTGTTTTTATCTAATTTTTATTTCATCGTATCTTGCCCCTAAATTGATCTTGCCCAAATACCACCCAGCTACCAGTTACATCCTGGGGTGGTTAAAGTCACTATCTGCCCTCTTTCGTATACACGAGCGCACAAATGCCTGAGATTGTCAGAGGTGCATAATGCCAACCATTCCATCTGGACAAACCCTACATCACATCACCCATCGGTTTCTTGAAGAGCTTTTTTTTTAACTGGGAGCTCTGATTGTCGCCATTTTGACAGACTGTCTCTGCCCAAACCCCAGTTAATCCATAAAAAGGGCAAATGAGAGAACAAACGAAGCCTGGTTATTGGTTGGAACTTGACTGTCTAACCTCAGGTAATAGCTAGCCAAAATGTTAAGGACGCTAATATCAATTTATATACTCGCGTTACTTTGCATTTGATGGAGCTCCGTCCTCCATACTCTACACGTCGTCCTATGTCACCTCCTGTTGTGAGTTGTACTACAACAATTCCAGTTAGCTAAAGTGATACACTGCAGACAGCAGTTTGATAAGCCACATCCCCAATTTGCATTTTTTTCTTTTTGCCTTAATGTCATTTTAACTGATCAGTTACATAAAAATCCACCTCCTATACAGTTGTCATGAATGAAAATCTAGCTTTGGTGACCAAAACGTTTATTTTTTTATTTTTTTATTTTTTTTAAAGTTGGCCATTTTAACATGGGGGTCTTTGGGGATTGACTCACTTTTGGAGCCTAGTGGTAATTTGAAGAACTGCATGTTTTGGCACTTATTTGACTCATATTTCAAAACCAGAGGATGCCGCTTGATCCCACCCAAAGATAGGCCCAGTTTCACTCTTCCAGGCACCACAGAAGGCTGTAGCATTGCCATATTTTGGCCGGGTGAGAATACAGCCGAAATTGCATCTACTGTACTCCTACACATTTACATTTACGGCTAGTGGAAGGCACTCTTATACAGAGCGACTTTATCTTTTATCTCATTAGCAGGTGAGTTTAACAGCCATTCCCAAGGGCCCAAAATGGTGAGGCTGGGGTATGGCCGTGGGACATTTCAATTAGTAGTCTAATCCCCTAATCGCTGAACTACCCCTTCCCCCAACACTAGAGGTGAATGCTAAAGTGGTTGCTTGGTCAGTCAGAAACATTGAGTGCTGGTAATTCAATCCGAGGATCTTTCAATCTGCAGTACCTCATCTTAACCAATTGAGCCACATTCATTTTTCTGGACCTGTCACTCTGACTGAACAGTATGCTTACATAGCATACACTGTATGGCCTGACCATCATATCCATATGTGGTTCTTTCCCAAATTATTTGAAAGCGCGATTGCCTTCATATACTACAGATGTACATTTCCCATTAGTGGAAGTGTTCCAGAATGACATACTCCTTTGTACAAAGTGAGGTCAATGTTATTGTGGAAGAACTGGTGTGATCTCCACCAAGCCCTGACCTCAACCCCACTCAACAACTTTGAAATGACCTGGAACACCAACTGCACCTCAGGGCTGTTCACTTACCATCAACTCCTGCCCACACTAAAGCTCTTATGTATAAATGCGCCAAAATGCCCACAATCACTTTTACAAAATCTAGTGAGAAGACTATCAAGAAGATTAGAGGCTGTTACAGCAGGACATTTGGAATGGATTTTCAACAATCACATACAGTATGGGTTTGATGGTGTGTCATGTGTCTATATACAGTTGGCCTTATAGAGTATTTAAGTGAATTCCTTGTTTTTGTAGGCTGCATAACAGTTATAACAGCAATCTGGCTTCCTCTGAGTTCCTGGTTTTCCTCCCACCTTTCAAAAGCTGTGCATCTGGCTGGATTAGCTCTACTTAATCGCCTGTAGGTGTGAACAAATGTGTTGAGCTGTTATCAACAGATAGATGTCAAGTTGTGTGTGCGATAGTAAAAAGTGATGATGTATCCACAGTTTTTATGGCGCACGTAGCTGTTGGCATTTGATAAAATAATAGACTGCTAGCTATTTACCAATGCTTGGACCCACTGGCTAGCTGTTGGTGATGGATGGAGAAGTTTAACAAACGGAGCACGACGGGCCAGGAGCAGGTTTTCACTAAGGAGAACACTGAATACATAAGGGCATGTGCTGTAGCGTTATTACCTCCGTATCACTGACGATTGCTCATTGGGTGATCCTGTACAATGTGTGGCTAAGTGAATCAGGTTCATTTGTGGATAGGATCCTCAGCTTAATATTCTTTGTCTGGGGATCTTGGTTTGCTTGCATTCTGGCTTCATTTGATTATATGTTGGTAACAGTGCACAAATACTTTACTGTATGTGCATGTTTTTTAATCTGAATGTCTAATAGCAATGTCAGTCAGTCATCTTCTATACCGCTTTATCCTGGGCACACACACACATACTGTACACACACTCACACACCCATTCATACACTACGGGCAATTTGGGAACGCCAATTAGCCTAACCTGCATATCTTTGGACTGTGGGAGGAAAC